>JAQYXR010000156.1:0-176356 GCA_030545055.2 Neoaliturus tenellus
AGAGATTTGTTTTGAGTTATTGAAAGTATTTCTGAATAACAGAAATAATAAAAGCGCGCTGTAAACTTGGCTGATTACGTGTATTAGTATTAGGCCCGGTGTCGCGCGGCCGCGATCGTCGGGAAATGGCTGAGTTTAGGGAAGCAGAACTAAAAAACCGTAAAAAGCGTAAAACCGAGACGTGAATTTTTACACTATGCTCAGTAAATATTTTTCTTTCAATTTATGTGTTTGTTAAAGATCCCAGTTTGTGATAAAATAAAAAGTAGCTGGCTTATGTATAACAAACAAGTACCTATACCAGCCGTCACGAGAGAAGTCCGTTGAGCTGTAACCAATAGGAATTGAGCGCGGTGTTGCCACATTGAACGCCGGTTACCAATATAAACGTAAATCATTGAAGCGATCACCTGATTATAAAACTGTTTCTAATGTGTACATCCCGTGTTTTAAACATGTAGCCTATTGTACATTGAAAACAAGAAAGGTTCGTAGTTCATGTGTTTATGTTTGGACATCATCATGCATTTACAAAACTACAAATTGAAAACCGATAATGAGGGTGAATAGCTTGTCATAATTTGTCTTTTCTTTCATGTCTTGAGTTATCTTGAAAACCTATGTGGGTATCTGTCGCAATAAGACAACTTTTTACAGTAGCGGCTCGTGTGGCCCTTACGTTTGCATGGAAGCGCCGCTCCCAGTGGCGGGACCGGGAAGCGAAAGTCAAAGGATGGTTGCTGCTTGAAACCCCAAATGAAAAGAAAAACAGCAGTTTTATATTTAAAAGGATTATTTTTATCACATTATTTATCTTGATGAGGCAAGAGTGCAGATCAAGTGTCTTGTCTGATTTTGAACCCTCGTCTAGATACGCGAAAGACCTCCCCCCTCCCATTTAAGACTTGAGCACCCTCCAAGATGGCCGGTGCCTTCATTTGGATGTAGATAAAAACGTGCCAAGAAGTTCCTACACTACTTCTGTTAAAGTTGCGTGCTCATTGGGGCGGTTCGGTACGGGCGGGAGGAAGGGCACGGCACTGGCTGATATCCTTCTTTACATCATCCTGAACATTCGCACGCTCCATCAAAAGAGATTATCAAAGGGGAGTTAGCTAAGTAACATCATGTGGCCAGAAAAATTATGGTCATAATTTAAATTGTTTCAAAAGAAAGAATAAGATAAAAACAATGCTTCCATCATGTTTGTAGGCCTATTATTCCGAGAGGATTCAAGTACTCTAAATGCCTCATAATGTTCAACTTTTGGTATTATACATTAAAACTATCAACTTAGTTTCTTTTTTTTTAGTAGGCTTTTCTTTGTAAAGTCGTTTTCACGTAAGAACGACAATCCCGTATCGCCGACCGGAGGGTACGCGCACTGCAGGTGGCCGTGTAGCCGGCACTGCAGCTTGAAAACTTCCTAAAATTCACTCGCCCAACTTTTTGCAAGGCAGCGGAAGGTGCAGACCGTCAGGGAGTGTTTGTGCAGTACCGTACTGACCTAGTGCACTCCCATAAAATTCAATACTACTGACTTTTGAAATTTGCCGTAACACTTGTCAGTAACTGTTTGTGCCGTGCCGCGCCCGTTGTTCACGTGACGCCTATATTCTGCCCTTAAACAATGCAAACAACCAAATAATTACAATAGACTTTGTCCTTTAATTCTAACTTTCTGGATGCTTACATTATTTTACTTGGACAGTATACCCTATAGTTTCATGATTTGAATGATCTTATTTCTACCGTGATTCATACTAACTAAAACTTCACCCAAATTTCTAGAAAGATAACAAATGAACAAATAACAAGTGGTAGACCTACATAATTAGGAAATAAACAACTGCCGGCTTACTGAGCTAAATTACAGCTCGGGCCTAACAGTTAAAAATTATTTGACAAAATTAATAACGTAACAGGAACATTAAATAACACAATAACAGAAAAATAAAATAACAGTAACATAAAAAACAAAAAAACAGAAACATAATTTTGTGGATTTCAATATTTTCGACTACTTGATAATTTATTTATTATTTTACACAATGTAGGCCTAATGATGAATTCTTGGAATCAGAACATCGTTGCCGGACTTGCCGTGTTGTCTGCTCAGCCAAGGAGTGCCTCTCTCCTGTGCCGGCGGCCCTGTTAGTTGCTGTTCATTTTCCAACAGTTTATCCAGGTGTATTATTGTCCGGAGATTTCCAATAACTGTTTTTTCTGATATAATAATCGGTTTTAGGGGTGAGTTTATCCAGTTAATAATTGGGGACTTTCGTTTTCTTGATTTTCCCGGCGTTGAAAAAGTTTGTGTTGGCGACTCTTCAAAAACTGACAATATTGCTTACTTATTTATTATGTTAACTATCTTTTTTCACTAATCTTGCAAGCAATAGCACATTAGTTTCCAGTTTGATTACAATAAACACACTCACGAAATGACAAAAAGGAGAGCGAGCTGTTAAAATAAAAGAAACAATAAACGTTGTACACTATGTTCCGTTCTACACTGTTAACCGTTTTTTCTTTTTTAATAGCAAGTGATGCTGGAGGTGTTTTTTGATCCATATTGAAACAACCACAAAATTTACTTTAAACGATTATAATACTTAACATTCAACACTTACTCTTAAAAAATAAGGGTTTTAAAAGAGATTGTATTTCGGATTGTTTACATATATTGTTTACATTTGGAAATGTTATTATTTACAACATGTGATTTATGCAATTAGGCTAGGTGAATAACGGCAACATCGCTTGAATCTTATTCGTTGATCCAAAATCACGTGACCGCTAAGCCCCGCCCTCAACGGACTTCTCTCGTGACGGCTAGTGTAAACAGCTAGGGCCTACTTGGGATAGGCCTTAAAACCTACCTTGGGAATTTTGGTGTTTGAATGAGCACACGACGACTTATACTTTAGGATAGCTGGCACCCCCAAAAATTTGGACCTAAATCCGCCCATGGCAGTAAACTACTCTAGTTTTCCCCTCAAAAAGGTGAATAATGGCAATAAGCCTAGGTATGGGTCGGTTAACAAATGGTACACTCCTGCTTTAAGTAAATTAAAGCAACAGCTTGATAAACAGTATTTTCTCACTATTAACTCAGTATGTCCTAAAATTAAAGATGACTACAAAAAATTAAAGTATAAGTACAGATATGAGATTCGTAAAGCCAAGTTAACCTTTAACAACAATTTAGTCTCTCATGCAACAAACAAACCAAAACAGATATGGAAAATAATTAGGAAAATCCAACAGCAGGTAGCAAAGTTTCTGAGGCAATTCCCCCATCACTATCATCCAATTGGTTTAATGATTTTTTATAAGTAGTGTTGAGGATGTTATAAAAAATATACCTCAAAGTCAAAATCCACCAGTGCACTACACTTATGTACAAGATGCTTGTCGTACATTAAATGTTACGGGTTTTTCCTTCACTCATGTGACCGTTGAAGAAGTCCACTCTGCAATAATGTCATTAAGTAATAGCTCTTATAATATATATATATTATATATATAATATATATATATATATATATATATATATATATATAATGTTAATATATATAATGTAAGCAAAGTAGTAATTTTATATCAGATGTGTTCTGTCATATATAAATGAATGTTTTAATGTAGGCTACTTTCCTGACAAACTTAAGGTATCCAAGGTCATTCCTGTTCATAAAAAGGGTGATAAAGGGACATTCAGTAATTATTGACCTATATCATTGATTCCTACCTTGTCAAAAGTATTTGAAAAACGTATCAGTAATCAAATAAACATCTATTTAAATGCAAACAATTTACTTTTCAAAAATCAGTATGGATTTAGAAGTAACCACTCAACTTGTGAAGCAGTCATGAAGTTCATACAGAATTGTCTTGGTGGTAAAGAATGTAATTTGAAAGTAGGTGCTAAAATTTTTGATCTGTCAAAGGCATTTGACACTGATTGTCATGAAACTCTTATTTCAAAGCTCAAAGTTTATGTTTTAAGTATATGTTTTATTAATGTGACACAGTCTATCCAGAATCAACTGGTCAACGACGACGCAACGGTAATAAGGTAATATCATTGACTATTGATCCTTAGGATCCTTGACTATAGGATCATTGACCTTATCATCGACTATAGGATCCTTAGTCAATGGTAATATGACCATACTTTGTTATTGGTATTTTTATAGCCAATGGTAACTTCCCGGCTTTTTTGTCTTTGTCTGAGTTTTCTGTTTTTGGTTGGTTGAGGTTTGGTCAATTTGGTCCTTTCCGTTGGTGTATTGGACGACTGTCTCACCGCAGTAATGCACCTGACTTTTTTTGACGTTGTAACGGTTACTTTCACGATCCGGATTGTTCCAGTGACAAAGCAAGGAATAGGTTCGGTAGAACGGTTACATCACTTTAAGTTACTTGTTGCTTCCTTTGTTGTGGCTCTTTTGTGACTGAGTTCCACGAGGTGTTTTGAGTAGGCCCTATGAGTATGAGCGAAAGTTTCTTTTAACAGTTTAAAGTTATCACTTTAAAATAATCTATTATTAGGGTACCGTAAGTGATCAAACCACAAGTACCGTCTCAATTATCACTGATTTTACACTATGGCACCCATCCAATCAAGTTTCATTGAAAGTATTGTTATACCATGAGTAAAATTGTTGATGTTTCATGGAAAGGACTTTAGCGTTTAAAAATTGTATATAAGTTTTCTATATCTTTAATAAAATAGTTTATTAGGTATTTATAACTCATTTAATAAAAAATACTGTGTAACAATTTTACACACAGTCCTAAATAGTAGTTTAGTTTTTTTATGTATGACACTTGTAATTAATGCTGAATTAGAAACATAATATTTTCTGCGACTGTGGCCAAAAATGTACTTTAACATCTTAACTACTGAAATGTCGACCTAACTAAATAGGTAGTTGTATATAGCCAAAGTATGAATGAGAGATGAGTGTTTAACGTATTGTTTAATGACTTCGAAAAATGTAAACTTTCAGCCTTGTTGCTTTTCCGTGCATTGAGTTGAGCGTCTACCAATTTAAAACACAAGTCAAAATACAGTAGCTATAACGCTACCTAAAAGATAGGTGGCTGAATGGATGTATTCTGACGCCATGCTACAACTTAGCTATCCGTTCCTTTTCACTGGAACGTGACAGAAGCACCTAGTCACAGTTCCATCGGACATGTTCCAAAATGTAAAAAAAAAGTCAGGTGCATTACTGCGGCGAGACGGTCGTATCATCTTTGTCTTTAAAAGCTGTTCCAGTTCCAGCGTTCCAGCTGTTGGTGTTGGTGGATGGTGGACTGGTGGTATGTGTAGTACAGTAATTACTATACAATTGTATTAATTTCATTCATTTATTCACTGTCATGTTTTATGTTAGCTCTCCGCGCACTTGTTGTGCAATACTAACCTACTAAACAACAGTAAGTTAAAAGAGTATTTAAACATTACTTTTATAAATTTCTCACAAAAGTTTTTGTTCAAATTAAAGATTCGTATCTCCTCTTTTTAGTACACTATTATTAGGCCTAGGCTAGGTTGGATTGTTGAAGCAATTAACACATTCGCTGCTGCCAAAAATGTCGATAACTACCTAAGAAGCTAAAAATAGTTGTTGCATGGAATCTTTCCTTTAGTAATTGAAAGACCATAAAAGGGCTTCGAAACCATATTTGGACGACAGCATCCTGGTTAATGGACCTCCGAAAGTCATGGGTCACCGGTGACGCAGCAGCATTGCGTGACAAAAGTCGCCTGCAAGGGCGCAGGCGGACGCAGTTCACCGCCTGCAAGGCCGCCTTAAGGCACGTTTTCCAGAGCAGTCAAGTTCGATTTACCGGTTTTTGTATGATCCATTGTAATAAAAACAATAGCTAAACACTAAAATAATTCATATAAACGATAATATATACAGCAGGAAACACGATTCACAACAAAAAAGTTGTGCGTCACGGGAGACGCACGCAGCACCCCGGGCGAACGAACGAAACACTGCACGGCAGACTGGTATCCAAGACGCAATGCTAGTGCGTCTCGACCGTCCTTGACGAGTGGCTGAACCACGTTGGCTGCCGTAAATGAAACATGGCGCGCTGCGTCCCCGGTGACGCACGCGCCTCTCGCTACGGCGTGCCGTGCGTCACCGGTGACCCACCCGCAGCGTATGTGTTAAAGAGGTTGTTGAGGTTGAATAGCAAGATTCACAAACACAATGAGCTCACTTTGTGAACATTTCAATGATTACCCAGTCTCTTGATTGTGGAGAAGACTCAGGATGTAAGATGTAAAACCTAGCCTCCATTCCATGTGATTGGGCAATCTAGCCTCCACTCATTGGGATCTTGGTCAATCTAGCCTAGGTTAACACGTTCACTGCTAAGTGTGTGAGACGGGTATGTCACCAGGATGCTATAAAATTTTGTTCACCTCATTTGATAGTTTTACAACAGAATAAAAGTTTTTATCAAAAAGGGTAAATTTTGAACCTTTGAACTTGATAGGCCTAAAAAGGCTAGCCGATATTCAGTCTCCCATCAGAGACGGCAGCAACGTGTGAGTTGAACACAGTTTTTAGTATACTTGATTTTTATTGTTTTATGATAAAATTCAATAAGTTTTAATATAGAAATATAAAATTTGTTAATTAAAATTAGCCTAATTTTGAACTTAAAAACATGAAAAAAGGCTAGTTGCCATTTTGTTTCCGATCGGAGACAGCAGCAACGTGTGAGTAGAACATAGTTTTTAGTTCTCCATTTTTATAGTTTTATGATTCCTTACGAAAAAGAAAACTGACATTTGACACGTGTCTCCTAAAGGCGCCAACTCTCTGAGTGTTTCGTACAATGCTGGTGGAGAGCCAAACATTTCCAAGTAGAGCTGCTGAACGTCTCCGATCGGCGACGGATGCATCCAAATAGGCTAGCGCCCGGGCCCGTCTCCGGCGGGCAGACGGCGTCAGCGAACGTGTTAAAATGGATATGCCTAATTGAATAGTTTTCTTGTTTTATCCTATTCTAGGCTTATTATCCATTAAGTTTACAACAAATATTGAAACTAAGTTAAGTAATATTCTTAATTCGATTAGGGTTTCTTCTGTTACATCCCCTTTTCTCTTGATCTCAGGCTACTTAATCAATTTTTAAGCTTGAGATTAATTTTTTTTAAGTTTATGCATATTGATTGGTTGATTGGCCTAATATGTGATGATATTCTACCTTACCTTGACAAATCATAGTCCCCTAAAGATTCCTCTCAAAATTGATTTCGAGTTCGAAAACCCTTCAAGTTGATTACCAGTATTTAAGAGTTGTCACAATGTGTGTTTTTTTTTAAAAAGATCTTAGGTTAATGAAGTTAGGAAACAAGTTTAAAACTATGGTTCTCAATGTATATACTAGAACCTCGTTGGTTTATTACTTTGTGGACTTAGAGAATGTCTTAAGTACCGTCAACCGGGGCTACTTAGACTCACGGGGCTACAATGATAAAATTTTCATTTTTACTTTCAATATATTTTTTTGATTTTAGTTTTATTATAACAATGGTTACTTTAATAGCTTACTTATAGCATAGGTTATCTTATTTTCATATTTAATAATATATGGTCTTCTTTATCATAATCTAAATATTAATACGCAAGCATGTTTCATTTCCTCCTTTTTTCTCAGCTCGTGTACATCGTAGGATAAATCCGAGCATACCGTTAGTAAGGTATAGTCTTGTAGATGAGCAGAATCACATTCTAATTTACATCGGACTCCAGGGCTACGCCCCACAGTATTTCAAAGTTCCAATGTTAATCTTATGGAGAAAGGAGAATTGAATGAATCATTAGACAGCTGTTATAAAAGCAACTGGTAGAAAATTAGGAAGAACAGATGTTTTAGTTCTAAAATGTTTTTTTTTAAGCTTCTGGTCCAGATCAACTGAAATTTTGATCGAATTTCGATCAGGAGGCGATCTCTAGTATAAATTAATACATGAACAACTTTTTTTGCGAAGTAAAAAACCGTCCCCGAACTTTCATATGCACAGCCTAACCACATTTTCCCCATTATTATTGGCTTATTTTTAAATGATTAGTCTATGTATCTGTGATGACAAAAATACATATCAATATAAATTTTCAACTACCCTAAGAGAAAAAATTTTTTTCCAAAAAATTGTCCGAGGTTTTTACTTCCAGAGGCTACTTTGACACTGTTTATTTTATTTGCTTATGTTCAATAGCATGTTTTTGCTTTCACTTACATTTACAATGATAAATTTGTAATCGTAAGTGACATTCATTAGACACAAGAAGACATTAACAGTCCTGTCTAAGGAGAAGGCAAAACTTCGTTATCCGTCTCCACCGTTATTATAGATGTGGAAATTTCGATATTGCGATTGAAATTGAGCGATGAAAACAATCGAATCTACAACAATACTGAGAAAAGATATGTATCATAATAATAATCTAACCTAACAGTGTAACTGTAAACCTCTGTCACTTAAATGGACAGCGATGTTTATAACAACAAAATCAATGGTGTTTGGAAACATTTAAAATGCACATTCCCTCAATGCATTAGAAAAAAATACCTTTCTGATTTGTATTTGTATTGTATGGTGTCACACCAATGCCGCCATTTTAGATCTAACGAAGTCTGCTTCCTCTCACAATTCAAATTTAGATACAGCTACACAACAAACTTGGTTAGTTTATTTTGTGTTGTTCTTTGTTACAGGTTACATTAGCAACAATTTTTACTTTTTTTCAGTTACTTGTTTGAAGATATACGGTATTTGTTTTATTGTCAAAAGGTTTATATCATTATATTAGAACGAGAAACTAAATCAGGTAAAATCGTAATCGTATCGTGTAATTGTATCATTGATATAATAGCAATAATATCGCAATATCGAAATTTCCACATCGATAATAACGGTGGAGATGGATAACAAAGTTTCGCCAAAGAGAATGTTGGCCATGGTCAGTAACAAGACTAAAAGATCGCGCCACAATCATCCTACACTCTTCTCTCATTCTTACTTTGCTTTTAAACTACCTATTTCGTTAGGTCAAGGTCGCTATTTCAGTAAAGGTATTTCGGATTTAAACACAAGTTGCAGGATCTTAACATTAAATAAAACCTCTAACATAATTGATCTGCCGCAGACCACACATCTAAAACGGAGTTGCGACCCTTGCTTATTGAGCAACATTTCCCAGCTATGGCACAACATAGTCTTTTTTAAATTAAAAACTGGTGTTGTTGGTACATTAATGCTTTGTTTTAGGTTATAAATGAATTATTTTTTTAACCTCTGTAAAGTTCAAAAATGTAGGAACGGCATTTTAAAAAACTTATCGTATATCAAACACTATAAAAGGTAGAACAACCAAAGTCGTACTAAAATAATCATAATAACCCCAGCATTCAAAAGAAGTATCAGAGTAACCAACCCCCTTAACTGGTTATATTGTGACAAGGCATCAAAGTTCATTTTACAAAGTAGCCTCAGACAGGGGCTACTTTGATAGCTGCCATTTTTATTTTTTACTGCCCAAAGTATTTAATATATTAATCCAAGTGGCAGGTCCCAAAAAGGTATAATTTTGAGATCGTGATGAAACTTATACATCTGAATTAGGCAACTCTGGGGGTAGTAAAAATGCATATTATTAAAAAAAATATTTTTGGTTTTTAAGATGGCGGCCATTTAAAGATGGCGGATGCATGTTAATAATAGATAGGTTATATCTAGGTTATTTGTCATCCGATTTCAATAAACCTTTTTTCGTTTTGAAGATAATTAAATTTGCAAGATTTTATCTATTCACATTACTATACAAATTTTGCTTCGTTTCCGAGCAAAATTTATCAAAATATTTACCTTTAAGTCTTTAAGATCTTTAACAAAATAAAAGAATACAAAGAAAAAACTGCACCAACTAAGAAAATAAATTAACATAATTAATCAGATGTTTATAGAGATAAGAAATCCAGCTTGTTGATTATAGTTTGAAGGTTACAATATGTACTAAAAAAATTTATTGACTTTAAAAATGGCATTATCGCCGAAACAAATGTCAGTTGATTAATAAAAAATGAATTTGAAGGGTAGGACTATTCAGGTAATTTCAATACTTGTAATAATAATAATGTAATTTTATTTTAAGGAGTAGGCCTCTATATAATCAAGGTATTTTTAAAATGGTTATTGATTATACGTAGCTGTAAAGAGTAGAAAAGCGACAATCTAAAAAACAAATACTGTTTTAGAACAATTCGACATAATGACTTTCTATGACTTATTAGCGCACACACAGGTTTGTTATAAACCACAATATTTGGTATTAAAAATGTAACCCAAAAGTTTTTAACCGAATAAGCAAATTTGGTACCTGTGAATATATTAATGTTATTAAAGCAAAAAATATCCCGTTAAGAAAAATATAAAGCAAGTCCTGTTGTACGAAAGGCGAGTCAGCCATGCGGGAGGGGCCTGCCGGGTCCACTCATCGTCGCTATCGCGTCGTGCTGGCATGACTCGCCGAACCATGACACGAGTATAGTTTTTAGTTCTCATATCGCTATGGGTTGCATAAAGTACATTATGTTATACATCATTGTAAAGCTTATAAAATTATCTATCTTTTTTGTAATAAACAATATTTGAGTAAATTGTAAGGTCTATGAGTAATTAATTAAGACTTAAAGGTAAAGATTGCACAACAATCAGATATATTTTGATAAATACCTCGGAAACGAAGCAAAATTTGTATAGTAATGTGAATAGATTAAATCTTGCAAATTTAATTATCTTCTAAACGAAAAAAAGGTTTATTGAAATCGGATGACAAACAACCGAGATATAACCTATCTATTATTAACATGCATCCGCCATCTTAAAAACCGAAAATATTTTTTTGAATAATATGCATTTTTACTACCCTCAGAGCTGCCTGATTCAGATGTACAAGTTTCATCAGGATCAAAAAATTATACCTTTTTGGGACCTGGCACTTGGACTATACAGAGTGTCCAGCTTCCACCTTTACAAACTTTTCCAGGTTATTGCCCACGTCAAAATAAGCAAAAAGTTCCTGTAAACATATGTCCTAAAATGCTTCGTAAACAATAGCCGCCATTTTGTTTTTTACACTAAATAATTTTTATTTCCGTAATGGATCATTGTATTAATTTAATATTTGGCATGAACCTTCACTATAATAATACCCATTTTCAGTAAAAAATATTTTTTTCCATTGTGTATTTTAAAAATGGTGGCCATTTAAAAATTTTAAACTCAAATTAATATCTCAAAAACGATAAATTTTATAAAAATGTTACAAGAGACAAAAAAGTTGATAAATTAAATTATTTAAACAGTGACACCATGTTTGTAAGGATCTAACAACAAATAACGGAGTTATTGTGGTTTTCCTGCAGAAAAACACTGATTTTGCACTATGATTATTGCCAATTTAGGTTATTTTATGAGAAAAATCTCAATAACTCCGTTATTTGTTGTCGGATCCTTACAAACTTGGTGTCACTGTTTAGATAATTTAATTTGTCAACTTTTTTGTCTCTTTTAAAAGTTTTATAAAATTTACCGTTTTTGAGATATTTGAGTTTAAAATTTTATAATGGCCGCCATTTTGGAAATACTCTTTGGAAAAAAATATTTTTTTTACTGAAAATGGGTATTGTTAAAGTGAAGGTTCATGGCAAATATTAAGTTAATACAATGATCCGTTATGGAAATAAAATTATTTAGTGTAAAAAACAAAATGGCGCCTAGCGGGTTAAAGAAGCATTTTAGGACATATGTTTACAGGAACTTTTTTGCTTATTTTGACGTGGGCAATAACCTGGAAAAGTTTGTAAAGGTGGAAGCTGGACACCCTGTATATGTTTTTGCTATCTAGCACTCCAAAGAACTAATTAAACTGCACAATTCGATATTTTTTCATAGATCTAACCTTTTAGATAAAAAATTACAGCCAAAAATAAAAAAAAATTTTACAAAGTAGCCCCAGTTGACGGTATTGAAATGTTGAACCATAGGGAGTGGAAAATTTTAACACAGGGAGTATAAAAATCATAGTTTGATTTAGCAAACACTAAACTTTTGTAAAACAACTTGATTGAACTTCAATGTAACTAACATTCAAATCATTTGCCACTTGGTTTATATTTTCACCTTTGCCAGTCACTGACATGGACACTATCGGTTGTTATGTTAAGTGGCCACGGATAGTGTTGAACTATAAGGAGTCAAACTATTGAGCTTCTAACTTACTGTTGTGTTCAGAATGGTAGGTGCCATTTCCTACCTACGGTACCAATGTAAAGTGTATGAGGTCTAGGCCTATATGTGAACATTTTTAATATAACAAAGTCCGCCGGACATGGGAAATTTTAACTAGGCCTAGCTTAGTTTGGTTAACCTGGTCCTCAAATGATGATGGGTTTTGAACCCAAAATAGTTTTTTATAGAGAATTTTCATAAGGATTTCTAAGATAAGATAGCCAAACAACACTTAACTTATTAAAGCATTTGATCTAGCATGTGTGGGAATGGTGATTAAGAGGGTAATTTAATTTCGGGTTTCACCCACTTAGCTTTTTATTTATTTCTAGACTGCTCTTTAAAATGTTTACCAACTTTCATCATAAGATTTTAAAATGTGAATTATAATTTAACAGCTATTTAGGCCTGCCTTCAGATGAATTTTCAAGGCAAGATTGTAACAAAAATAAACCGTCCGCCACTGCATAATCTACATCAGTTTTGCTTTAAAAGTCATAAGTTAATTGCTTTAAATTGTACTGTACGTGTTTTTCACAAACAGAAAGAAATTTTCACTTAATCACTTAAACCACTTTTAAGACACTGATGCTACCAAATCACTTTTTTAGAGTGTATTTTAAGGCGAAAATGAATGAAGGATGAGTGTAGAACGGGTGTGATGCCTTGTGTAGCCTTTTTACTGTCCAACATCAGCTGGTTCTTTAGATAGGGTTGTTAATTAATGGGTCCTATGCCGTCTTCAGTGGCCAACAGGACAATGCGGGATGTAAGATGGCAACTGGTTTTTATATAACAAATACGCATGTGACATTTATTTCTCAAAAAAAAAAAAAAAAAAAAAAAAAAAATCCTTTACAGTTAAATAATTGAAGATCAAATAATATTTTCATAGTGGATTTTATTCATCATCATTCAAGCAGGAAGGCTGGAAATATCCAGTTTGTTATCTGCTCGGCCAACAATACCTCCAATTCCTAGCTGCATACCAAGGTACAATGTTCACCTCTCCCCCCTGCCCCTCCTCACCCCCTTGTCCGCCAAGAGGAAAGAGCTTTTATTCTGTGATCTGACTCTGAACAGGATTTGTCGCTGGTATGGTCAAATAGTTTTGGCCGTTGAGGGGATTTTTCATACCAGCTGAAATTTATATTTGATTTAATTTAGATCACAGTTATTGATGTTAAATGTATTTTGGTGTTTATAAAAAAGTGTATGTTTAATGTGAGAAATTGTGAGTGTATAAATGTACAAAAGTATTTTTGTTATATCTTGAAGAAAAACCATGTTGTAATTATTGATCTATTGAAATATTGTGTAATATCTCAGAAGCCTTAGGGTAAGTTTATTTCTTTATTAATAAGTTTTAGATGGTTTTTATTGGGTCAATTTAATATGTGAAATAATGTGTTATAAATGAGTAGAGAAGTGAATGATTATATTCAAGTCAGACAGGATTCATACTTGTAGTTTTGCCAGTTCAAACAATTCAATTAATGTAAATTAAGTTCCTGTCGCAAACTATGTCACTGAATTAATTTTATTTGTATAAGGTGTTAACTTCAAAAGACAAGAAACGGATGAATATTATTAAAATAAATCATTTACTGTTTTAATTTATTTAGTTTAATAATTAAATTTCTGGCAGAAAAATAATGACACAGTAGAACTGTAAGTAAACGCTTTGAATGTAATATTAAAATAATTCATTTGCTTGTTTTTTTTTGTTTTTTTTTTTTTTTTTTTTGCAAGACAAACATTTACATTTTAGGTAATAAGTTATATATTTCATGAAGCAATATCTAGCATTTTGTCATTGTCCTTTAATAAATTATTTGTGTATTATTTTTTTTTTAATGAAACTTATGTCAACTTGCTAATGCAAAATATGTAACCATGTTTTTATGGAAAGAAATATTTTGTGGCTCTCTAATAAAACTGTAGCTAATTTATAATTAAATACTGAACCAATAAAAAAAATTCCAATGATTATTAGAAATAAAATAATCTGTATTTTTCAACTGGTATAACAAAAATAGGCACTGATTATTTTGATGCATTCTTTAGTAGATTTCTTTGCAAATATAAATGTGTTGTAAATGTAAATCTTTTGTAAATGAATTTTTAAATGCTGTTACTGAATTCAAGGGAAATATTTTAGGCTAGATTATTAATACCCTTGGGTTATTTCAGGCTTCTTTTCTGGAGCCAAATTTTACAGGATCCCATACTGAGAAATATATTGGTTGTTATTAATGGACCATATGTTATGAAATCAGTACTATTGATGCAAGCTATATCCCTGGTGAAAATTTTATCAGCAAATTATTTATTTTGAGAAATACAATTTTGATTTCAAAAGGAAGCAAGCTGGTAATTATTACTCAACAAAAGAAGACTTCAACCAGTAGCTTTCATATTATCTTGTTTTTGGACCATCGGACTGGACTCATTAAATTTAAATGGAAAATTGTTGCTTTCACCTGAAGAGAACCTAGACTGTTATTTCTTTTGTATAATGATAGAATTTCTTTGTTTAGTGTTAAGTAATTTTTCTGTGTAATTGTTAACTGTGGTTATAGTAGGAAATTTAGGATATTTGGACGGCCGATCCACAAACAACATATATTGATTTAATTGTCCCATTCTCTGAATACTTGTGTATATAGGTAATAGCTTATTCTGACATATTTATCACCTGGAAATATTGTTTATTAAATTAAATGAAAGTCAATTGATGTTAAAGAGCCTATCATAATTATAGGAGCAATTTGTTAAAGGGTTTCTTTGTTTTCCTCATTGAAATTAATTTTAAGTTCAATCTTTAAATCGTGTAGAAAAAAAAAACTAAGTGGCGCAATTTTGTTGAGAAAATAGCTCAGAATTTAGCTCAGAATATCTTGGTTAACCCATCCTGCCCACCTCCCTTTCTCCAGCTACGAGCTACACTGAGGCAGAATTCATGTTACAAACGATTAGGTATGTAACACGCAATTTGTGAACGGACCCCTAGTATCAATGTTTTAATAGGCAAAGATGTTACTTTTCCTCCTTTTTTTTCTTTGCTTGTGCGTAACATGGGAGAAATCCACTCATACCGTTAAAAAGGTAGTGTTCTGTAGATGAGTAGAATCCTATTATAATTTACATTGGCCCACAAGGCTCTGCCTTAAGGCTTTCAAAGTTTCAGTGTTAATAACAAGAGAAGGATACCGGTAATTGATTGGATCATTAGACAGATCTAATAACAAACGCTAGCAAGTCAGAAAGAACGGGCAAGTTCAGTTAGGTCTATAAAACATTTTAAATCTAATTGACTCAGGATGAACTGAGTTTTTATTCAAATTTTGACCAGTGGGTGATCCCTAGTTCTTTATTATCACATGTAGGCCTATTAACTTATTTACAAACGTTTAATTATTATAACTTTCTTAACTTAATATCGATTTGATTGTTTTCATAAACCTTGACAAATATTAATTGCAAACTAAAAATGTTAACCATCGATACAACAAAGTTTGGTCATGGGCCAAACGAAAGTATTATGTATTGCCCATTTACTACTATCGACAAGGCTTATAAATTTGGTTATGGTTGGGTTCTTGATAATTGTCTACCATTAGTCTTGGTTTTAACTTAAATGTTAAGCTACGTTGAAATTGGTACGTTAACGAATGTATTTTAACCCTTCAATGAAATAAATATGTTTTGGCGTATTATGGAAATCATGCTGTTTACTTCTTAATGTGTAACTAGTGGTCATAAAATGTAAACTTTCTTCGTCACAGGCTTAAGAGATGTGTCTTCACAAGCAAAGTCAACTCCAAAATATAGACAGATGTAAGTGTCATGAATTTGAGCTCCCTAAATGAGTTTGGGTTTGCAGTGAGCAAGGTGGTAGGCTCCACATACCCTATCTGTAAGATTGCCCACAACAGAAGCCCAGATCCACATTTGGACTTAAATAAGGACTTGTTTTACAGTTCAGGCTAACGATAAAATATACTGATTTTACAAATTAATTAATTTTTTTAAAATTTTATTTTATTATTTATTTATTTTATTTTATTTTATTTTATTTTTTTTTTTGAGGGGAGGTTAATGAAAATGGGTTCTAGGCACGTCCAGCGTGCAAAGTAATGTGTCTTATTAAGCAACAAAATGATCTGATAAGTTTTGTTCCTGCACTGTTGAACAAGTAAACCCAGACCTAGGATAGGTGCATTTCAGAGCCTGTAGAGCCTTTACAGAGCGTTTGGACATTTTTAATAATCACAGAGCAATGGACAGCTGAGCATCATGCATTGATTTCGTATAACCTTAGAACTGTTCTTAATCTTGACTACCGTAAGATAAATTGTAAAATATTTAAGTTTAGTCTTCCAAAACTTTTACCAACACCCCTTTCCAAAATAAAATATTAAAATTAGGTGATATTGTAGGACTTCTTTCAACGCCAGTGCCTTCGTTCCAGTTGGCTATGTCAGAATGCAACACTCAAAAACGACGTTTGTAAGTTCAGTTTAGAGCAGCGAGTGATCATAGCGATAAAGCTTAATCTTGAAGGCGAGTTAGCGAAACAAATGAGCAAATACTAAGGTTTGATGTGCAGGGTGATGAACAGGATCATAATGCAAATTTCCTAATGGCAAATTAAAAATAAAAATTTTAATTTGTAAATTAAACAAATACAATTTTCTTTTGTTTTTGTTTTGACAAATGAACAAATACTCCATTTAATAAAATTACAGGTTTAAGATACTGTAGGCCTATACAACATAATTCTATATAAATTTATCTTTAATGTAAATAACAGTGTGGGAGACATAAATTAACTTGAAAAGTATCATATCCAAATAACTTATATTACAATTTGAAACTGTTTTTTAGGCTTCATGTGCAGTAAAGAACATGGCCAACACAGACTCGGAGTTTAATTTACAAGAATTAATAAATGAAGGAAAAAATAAGAAAACTGTCTTCTGTGTAAAGTGCCCATCGAAAATTCTGTGCAAAGGAGTTGGAGTTTATAAGGAAATAGAAGTAAGTATATCACTATCCATCAGGTACAGGCTTGAACCCCTGTAGGTACATTTACCCTGAAGCTACTTTTGCGGTAGTAGCTTATAACAGTGGCTCAACCCTGGTAACGTTGTTTTCAATGTATTTATTTCCATTGACGTGACTGCAACTGGCATGGCTAGCAGCTTTATCTGATGACTGTGGCAAGTCTGGTTTGAGGGCAGGTTCAGCCTCAATCACGGAGTGATTGGTTGTCATTGTGCACTTGTTTAGTTGTTTGTTGCAATGTCTTTAAAAATACAAACTGTACTGTAGCCTATACATGTTAAGAAGATGAAAAGCTATTAGTAGGACTTTGATATTCATAGCCTTAGCCTTCATGCCGGTACCTTAGTGTTATTAATTACTTACTGATAAAGTGACAAAAGGAGTTTAAATAATTAGGTTACATGCTCAGTTCAAAGAACATGTCAAGTTGTTGGAGAATTATTGCCCAAAAGGTATTAGGCATTTAATTACCTATCTATCATATTCTTTCCTAAATTTTATATAAATTATAGTCATCTTTACCTTTCTCCCTAAAAAAATAGAAATACCGTTCTGCTCAAATATTGATCAATCCTTGATTTTATTATACAAGCCTTTTAGGATTTTGTAGCCATACATTCACTCGCTTTGTTATCACTTATAATTTTGTAAATATTAAACATATAAAATCATATTTTTAATATATAGGCCTACATATAAATATATTAGCTGTTAATTGAAAAAAGACTTCCAATTCTTCTATTTTGAATGTTATATGTTTATAGAATAGTTAATGCTTTTGTAATTTTATAATAATTCATAATTCATATTTTTTAACTTTAATTTATCACAATCCGGCCGGCAAACGACCGATTTCGCCTGAGCCGATATGCGGCAGACAATCTGCTTGTATAGAATAAACCATACAACTGAAATAAAAATTGGATTTTTTTCTTATTTACTTGAAGTGGAAAAGTAATCTTAAGTTCTCAATTATTTAGGGGGTTTTAGATCGTTTTGATGACAACAAGTAAAATTTATTTATGAAATTTTTCTGGAAAATATCAAATATTGATTTTTGCTACCCTAGTACTGACACCACATCTCTATTTTATAATTTAGACGAGTACTTCACAAAAGTTAAGGGGTTTATGGGGTTATACAGGGTGTCCCGGAACTCTCTGGAACCCTTTTGTATATTTGTTCCATGCATCGAGACAAGAAAAAAACATCGTACAAATAGTGGTATAAATCCATCGTTTAGCCGCTAACCGCCATTTTGTTTTTTTCACGTAATAATTTTTATTTCCGTAACGGATGGTTGTATTCAGTTCATATTGGGTATAAATCTTTATCATACTAATGTACATTTTCAGGAAAAAAATAAATTTTTTCCACTGTGTATTTTCAAAATGGCGGCCATTTTAAATATTCTAACTCAAATATCTCAAATTTTGTAAATTTCAAAAAAATTTTACTTCGTACAAAAAAGTTGCCAAATTTAATTATCTAACCAGCGGTACCAAGTTTGTAAGGATCTGATAACAAATAACGGAGTTATTGCGGTTTTTCTCCAAAAAAACATTGATTTTGCATTATACAATGCAAATTATGGAAATTTTCTCAGAAAAATCGCAATAACTCCGTTATTTGTAATCAGATCCTTACAAACTTGGTACCGTTGGTTAGATAATTAAATTTGGCAACTTTTTTGTACGAAGTAAAATTTTTTTGAAATTTGCCAAATTTGAGATATTTGAGTTAGAATATTTGAAATGGCCGCCATTTTAAAAATACACAGTGGAAAAAATTTATTTTTTTCCCTAAAATGTACATTGGTATGATAAAGATTTATACCAAATATGAACTGAATACAACTATCCGTTACGGAAATAAAAATTATTACGTGAAAAAACAAAATGGCGGCTAGCGGCTAAACGAAGGATTTTAGACCCCTATTTGTATGATGTTTTTTTCTTGTCTCGATGCAAGGAACAAATATACAAAAGGGTTCCAGAGAGTTCCGGGACACCCTGTATAAATATCGGTAACTTTACTTCAATGAAGAGTCCAAGTGGCCTTCACAAAAGACTGATACGGTATTTGAAATTTATTTTCAAATGTCACTCTAAAGCTAATTTTAATGTATTTTAATTTTTCTGTTTTGGGAAACTAAGCCTTAGATTAATAGATTAGATTTAATAGCTTAGTAATAATGTAACTGAGAGAAATTTTTCATTTTCACAAATTTCATCATATTTTATGGTTATGTATTTAAAATCAATAAAGTTTGCCGACAACCGCCACTGTGCGACAATATCTTGGGACTGAACTTAGCGACACTTATGTCACCCATTTATCATGTTGTTTGATGCACTGGTATAGGGGGAGAAAGTAAAAAGACGTTACACTCTCGGTACGCAGCGCAGAACTGGTCCATAGACTAGCATGGTGGCACGTCTGCGGTTGGCACGGCATGCCAAAAATCAAACTCATCGTGCCATGCATTGCACGGCGTGCTTTGCACAAAGGCCTCCACACACTGGCCCTTTTTTCAAACAATTTTGGCACATCGTGCTTGCACGACATGCAATGCACGTGTAGTGTATGTGTTGCTTTAGTCGTCTCTCATGACAAAATGGGGTTGGTTCATAGTCTCTCTCTTGTAACCCTAAGTGCAAGAAATGACTTTCAAAAGAGGTTAAATTACTTCTATAGTATGCCATTTGATTCAAACTTTGTCCTTCTAAGGATGACACACTTCGACAGAATGAAGTAAGAAATTAATTGTAACATTGGGGATTGCCAACCGAATGAAAATAAATCATGTTTTAAAATAAGCAAAATATTTCAATTTTTCATTCCACGGATCAATTTATGAGGTTTGCAAAACTGAGAGTTATTTATTGTAGTCATTATTATTCACTGATTTGAAATTTCTTAGGTTGTGTAATTTTGAAACTAGCTAAAATGATTTGTACCTTTTAATGATCCAAATATCCAGTAATAGGCAACCGGTTTCAAGGTGTTAAAATCTCATCATCAGGCTATTTAAAAACATGTCATCCCTCGGAGAGTTCGTCATTTTCGGGGAGGGATGACAATGTTTTTGATTAGCCTTGATGATGAGGTTTTAACACCTCGAAAACAGTCGCCTGTTACTGGATATTTTTATCACTGACGGGCAAGGTATCATTTTAACTAAAATGATACCTTTAAAATAAGGTATTAACTAGTTAATCACGTGATCCAGGGCCAATAACCATCAAAAATGAAATTAAAAATTAGTATTGAATTCCAACAATAAAGTAGGTCATAAAATAAAATAAAATTACGTAGGCGTGAGGTTTCTTATTCAACTTAGAGACAGGTTCCAAGATAATTTAATTCAAGTTATCGAGAGTCAACCGTATTTGTTGTAGAAATAGTGTTCTTGCCCAATAACACCAAAAAAGTGCCCTGATTTTTTTTGTGCTCCTGGAATATATTTACAAATTAATAATAGGAAAGGGCAGTTCCGTTTTTGTAGTGATTGCAGTAAATGTAAATGTGGCACAACAAAAAAACTAAAGTTGTGGTAGGTAAGGTTTATAAACATAACCAACCCAGTCACAAGACAGGTAAAACAAAACTGTAAATGTTTTCACTTTGTTTATTATCAGTGCCATTAAAAGTACCAGATTTAGATTTTTTTAAATAAATTGAAACCTCTAATTGTGTTATCACGGTATCAGTTTTACCGTAACGATTTTCAATAAAGGTTAACAAACAATATCTTAATTTAAACCAAAAGTGGTTTAAATAACTCCCTCTGGTAATCCAATTTTGTCACTGCCGCAACTATAGTCCTGGACAGGCGTATTGGCGGGTGGCCGATCAGCTGTTACAACCTATTTCCTTTGTAAACTGTTTCTAGAAGGTAACAGTAGCTTCTTCAACCAGGATAAAAAAGTAACAGTTACAAACATATCATTGAATTTTAATGTCAGCTGTTACGTATGAAAATACAAACTTCTTTCCAACGTGTTGTTAAAACATTAAACATGTTTTCATAAATTTTACAAGCAATATCTTTTAAAGTTATATAGTTTATCAACAACATTTAACTTTACTAACGTGTTTTAGTTAGTTCATCTTTAATGTTGCACCTAGTACATCATACATAGATGAAAGAGGAAGTCACTGCATGTAGGCTCGACGAGAAGTGTGACTAAGCCTCTTGATTTTCTATTCTATTTACACCTTGCCTACGAATAATATCTAATATGATTTATAGAAGAGCTACTAAAAATTACACTGACGAGAAATATACTGTTTTTGAAAACCAGAGTTGAGTTTGGATAGTGATTTGGGAAAACGTTTTTCAGTGATAAAATGTAAAATCCATAGTGTATAGATCTCCTTCACGCCACACACTTAAGCTGTATAGGATATTCGTGTTATGTTGTGGTCTAATGTTGTCAGTTTTACTGAAAAATTAAAATTACAAAATTTTTTTAAGGTTAGGTTATAGGTTTTTGGTTAGGATATTTTGTAAAGGTTTTATACATTTCCTTCATTTATATAATAATACGTTTCCTCTCGATTTTACGTTTCCTATAGCCTACATTAATGTTTTCCTTAACCGCTTGTTAGCGGTAAGATAATTATTTACTATTAATCTGCCCTTATGTAATCATTCTATCTGTTTCACTCGATAAACAAGAAATAATTAATCAAATTAATCGATCACTAGGCAAAATGTGTGCAAGAAAATAACAGTAAAAGATTAAAGTTACAAACAGTTACGTTATGATTCCAATAAAAACAGTTACTGTTACCTTCTGGAAACAGCTTACTGAGGTAATAGGTTGCAACAGCTGGTCACCCACCCGCCAATAAGCCTGACCACGACTATAGTTTCGACCCCTTATGGAGTCATCATAAAGCACGTTAAAAAAGTATCTTGACAGCTGATGATAACTTGATAAGGAGTCAAAAGTAGTTGCGGTAGCAAAAAAAATTGGATTACCAGAAGCAGGTATTTAAACACCTTTCCATATTCAAAATGAAAGTAACTAATAATTTAATTGTTTCAGTATTCGTTACCAATTATTGGACCAAAGAGAGCTGTAACAGAAGGAGGAAAATGTGAAGAAGACATGAAGGATTATTGGCAAGTGGATAGTGTGTACCAATTTGAAAACATCGGTTACACGAACACTGTGGATGGAAGGAAGTTCCTAATCTGTGCGGATTGTGAATTGGGACCACTTGGTTGGCAAGACCTGGAAACAAAATCAAGTTATTTGGCAGTTAAACGTGTGAAGTATCGAGACTGAGTGATTAATGTTTAGGTGAGGTAATTTTGGTGTGATGATATTTTCAAAAGATAGATGACCACTCTAACTTACTCATTATAAAATTTAGAAAACTGTAAAAATGAAAAATTAACCACTGATCAGCTTTCGATGACAAGATTTTTGTAAGACAAAGGCCCTGCTTGCTTTAATTTAATTTTGTTTATGGATTGGCTCACTTCCTTCATACTCTAGTGCCATGTGACTGTGTACATCTTCACCTCCCAGCCTTTTTATCGGCAGACACACTGAAACCGTTCAAATTTTTGTGGGTGGTGCTTGATCATAAAAAATGTTTCATTTTCCTTTTCTATTGCAAGATAACAATCTCTGTCACTCTTATTTGGTTGTTTAGTGACATATTGTTGCCAATATTGGATTTTAATATGACACCTATTGAAAGTAATAAGATTTAAACACAACAAAATTGCTTTAATCTGACATTGTAAGACATAAATAAAATTACACATTAACATAAAATAGATGATGAAAATATTGCTTCTACAGGATTGTTTTTATTTTAATATTTTAGGTTTTGTAAAATCAAGTTTTTTCAGATAATCTGCATTGAGGTGTTAAGAAAGTGAAATTCCAGCTGACGTGACGTAGTTGGGCTTCACTTTACTAGCGATTTTAACATCATGCATACAAGTTTCATAACATTATATTTTCAGTTATATGATCTAGCTATTTGTCACAAGTTCTAGTGAAGCAACAACGTTAAACCGGCTGGGACTACACTCACCTCTTTTTTTCTCTCCGGACATCTTGGTTCCGCATTATGTTAATTTGTGAAAAAATTTCCATCGCATATAGGCTGTATTTGGTAGCTGTATTTTAAAATATCTCGGTTGTTCTTGTAACAGTGATAGAAAAGAAAGACTCCCATTCATGGCATATTCTTGATCTTTCTAATAATACTAACAGCGATTTAATGAGATACATTTTTGTTTTCAGGTGGTGACCTCGTTGGGCATGTAAACTCTTCATCAAAGAATCGATTCGAAAGAAGTATTCGATTCTTGCTTAGTGGTTAAAGAAGCATGAACTTATTGTTTATTCTGCTAGGTTACTGCTAGCACCTTTATATATTTATTTGTATACATTTTTCATAATATAACTTAATTTAAAGTTTATCAACAATTATCTTTACCTTAAAAAAATAATACCAGTTATGACCCAATAACCATAGGACATATACATAATATTCCATTGTGCTATATTTTATTATAAATGGAACATTATTCTAATCAAAGTTTTTTATTGTAGTGTTATTATATACCTAAAAATAATTCTGAAATGCATGAATTAGCTAGTGAATTTAAAAAAGCAATTGAAAAGTGTTGAGAATTATGTAGGGTGTTTTATAGTGCAGTGGAGTCTTGATTATCTGAATAAATTTATTTACACTAAAAACTTCCAAATTACATCTGCTGGAAATGAATGTTACAAAAACTACAATAAAAACAAAAGGAATTGAACAACTTAAAAATTTTTTATCGAATAAAAAAGAAATTGAAGGATCATTTGAGATTACAGATTACTTACAGTCCATTAAACTACGGTAAAATTATTGGAATCGTCTTTAGTTAACTGGCCGTTAGTCGTTTTCTTGCTGATAAACTTCACATTCTTGTTAGAAGTAAAATTTTGGTTGACGAAGTTTCCCCAAGCTGTTCTGCATATCTTAAAGCTGTTTCCTAGAGCTTTGTGTCCTTTGTTGAGTTATATTTTTGGAACGCAGTCATCGAAAGTCACATCCACCTTTGTCTTCTCCTCTCTTACTCACTAATCTCACTATTCCTTCATCAGTCACTTCACATTGTGCCATCCAATCATTCACGTCTTCTTGGGTGGCGTCAGCAAATCTGGGCACTTTTTGTAATGAGAGGAAACTAGTGTTTGTGGGTCCTGTCATCTGCCTCATCGTCAGAAGTGTTATTTTCATTTTCCTTCAACAACACATTCCATTATCTTTGATGGTATTGCTCCAACACTCCCAAGACCCGGCCAATTAATAAGCCATGTCTTTCAAATTTAGTTGACACAGTTTGCCTACCATATCTTTCTCCTTTTCAATAGCAATGATCAAAGTAGACAGCAGGTTTCTGCATTAACCTATTCTTCCATCTTTAATTTTGTCTTAGTCACGATGAACATAGGCATTATTAAGAAGTAACTTTGCTTTCCGAAGAAAGTTGTTTGACTCAAAGAACTTATTAGTTTGTGGGACGAAATCGTCAAAAAACCGGTCTTTAAATATCTAAGCTCATACATGCATTCTTCTGGTTATAATATTTCACATATAAAGCGTTTCTGGACATATTCTTCATTACTCTTGAATTTTTTGACTTGCGTATCATGGCTAGTTTCGTCTTTATTTGCCGTGGCATTACTGCATGTAGGAATGGGTACTCATTCGTTGCTGTGTTTGTAGCCGGGTGCTGCTGCTTTGATCTTGGCCGCTAGGGGTTTTTTTATTTTGTTTTTTTTTCGAGTAACATTTTATAATTGAGGTTGGTCTCATCACAGTTAAATATTTGATCATCTGGCAAACCTTCAATGCCAGAAAATTAATGGGAAAATAAAAAATATCACAAAGCTAATAATTTATGATGCTTAAGTATTTAAAAGTAGGAGCTAAGGCATTTAAATGCTAGGCCTTTTTAGCTTAACGGGAAATTTATAGAGATAATGGATGTGAAATTTAGCTCCATGTTATTCTTATGGGAAAAAATCAAACTTCTACCTCCATTATTTCCCAAACCGTTAGGTTTAGGGGTACACATTAAAGTAGGCTACTTCTGGTACACCCTTTACATTGAAAATATCATCAATGGATAGAGCCCAACCGGTTTACCTACAATGGTACAAATTGTTTTTGTGAATAATTAATTGTGTAGATTTTAAAAGGGGTGTACGGGTGGTCTGGGACACCTGGTATGTAGGCATTAATTTTCATTAAATTAAATAGCAATAACATCAAATGTTGCTGTACATACAAAGTTTTTTTTTAATGAGTTATTTCATCTGTAATGTAATAATATACAATTGTACAAAAGAACTAATCGAGGAAAATACTGTAATGTGAAAGCAAGAAAATCACTCTCCCAAGATGCATAAAGGCAATTGACGAATGCCTAGGGAAACGGTTTGTCTTGATGAAAAGCTCCTTGAAAAGAAGCTTGATAAATATAAAATATGAATGGCCTCTCAAGATGAACTTTCAAAACAATCTCTGAAGATGAAACTGTAAATATAAATATTTTATAAACACTACTTTGTACAATATCAGGTTGATAAAATAAAGTTTCAGAGGATTTGATTTCACAAATTATTCAGAAAATACTTTTGAAAGAAACTATTTTTTGTGCTACACAACCATTTGAGAAGGAAGTATGAGTATATGAAGGAAAAATATTATAAAATAACAAAGTACGAGTATTTTTCTGAAAATATCAGTAATGTCTTCTATTTGAGCTAAGGTGTTTTACTAACCCATTTGTGCCCACTGTCGACATTTGTCGACGCTGTATTTTAATTCATGATAGTCCATGGAATTTTAGGTTTTTAATGATTCAAATTGGCATTTTGGAGTGAAAATATAATTATCTTTCGGATTTAAAGGCCGTAGTGGCACACACACAGTAAACAGAAGTAAAAAGTAGCAAATTCAGTGTTGATCAAGGTGCAACTCTCAAAGAATTAACCGATCCCGTCAACTTCCACGCAATCTTGCCACTGTTTATTTTATGGCCCTCCCACCAACTTTGCCACAGATCGGCTAACCCTTTAAGAGTTGCACCACCAGGTCAGGGTTTGGTCGTGAGCGAATTCAAACCCGCGCCGACGCAGACATCCTGACCAAGGATGCCTACGCCTTAGCCATCTGAGCTATCACCACCGGCAGCCTAGACATGAGAATTTGGGTTTTGAATGGTGCGCGCCCCTAGCGGGAAAGACTGTAGGCTGTTGGTATGCGAGCTCGCTACAAGAGCGCAGCACTAAGCCACTGCACACAATTCACAACAAACAATTTGGGCTTAAATGGGTTAATAGTCTATTTTAATTTTGAAAACATGACCAAGAAGCCCATACCAGTTTTTTTAAGCCATCAAATTCATGTCCAAAAAAATGTATTTATATCATTGCCAGGGTAAGGACATGCTTTGCTTACGGTTATGAAATGATGGTCAAAAACAAATGAGAGCTGTAATATGAACTTCCAACTTTATTTTTGGTTGTTGTGCTAAATTGATTGAACTACCTAGAGAAATATAGTATGTTACAGTTTCTTTAATGTAGAAGGAAAGTATTTACAGTTGACTTCCTCTAATCCGGACACCTCGGGACTAGACCTTATCCAAATAAAAAATTTCTGGACCACCTCACGGTTGTTTACTTATATAAGTTACAATCTTTAATAGTGTATATATAATTAGCTAGCCACAATTTTAGATTCATAAAATTACCATGCAGTTTCTGTAATTACAATTTCACCTAAATATTGAACTCGTAATAATATAATAATAATAATTTTTATTCCTCTGGCAAAATTTTACTTTGTAAGGGAATTTACAAGAGAGATTTAAAGTTTTTGCACTTATTTAAAATTTTACAAATTTTCATTTCATTACAACTCATTTACAAATTTTCTCTGGACTCTTTCTTTATTTTAAACTTATTTGAAATTTTCTTCTTTCTTCTTACTTCTTTTTTTCATACTCCGTTCTTATGTCAAATATTTATTTCATTTCATTTATTGACGGCAATACACCATTTTACATTTGATACATTCATAATAATTTCTAATGGCTTAGTACTAAAATATCAATACAAACTAATTTGGACTAACAATCCAGACACAGTGCGATATGCACTGACAACCCTGAGTGCAGCCTTGCACTGGACACCTAATATTTTCATGCTGTAATTGTTGCCCCCCATGCCACCCACCTAGACTTCTGCACCTTACAGAAGAGCACTTAGACATGCTCTGGGGTATTCTTAAGTTCATCTTACAATACCTCCAGCTTCAAGCAGTATTCATGGACAATCATACAGCCTCAGAAATAAATCTTTTTTTGACTTGACTTGACTCATGTTCCTGAAGGGTCATCAGGCACCTTTCTCATGAATTGAGATGAAATACAACCCCATCGCCTTACGGGGAGAGAAGTTTGGGCTATTTTAACTTCTTCCTTGACAAAGACCGGGCCACTTTCCAGGCCCAGTTCCAAATAGTTTACCTTACTCACAAATAGGCATTCAATCTAAAGCCTTACCATCCTCACAAATAGGTCACATATCTGACCAACTAGCTGTTCCCCATCAGTTCAACAAGTCCCCGTCGCATATCTCACAAACTAGCTGTTCCCCATCAGTTCAACAAGTCCCCGTCGCATATCTCACAAACTAGCTGTTCCCCATCAGTTCAACAAGTCCCCGTTGCATATCTCACAAACTAGCTGTTCCCCATCAGTTCAACAAGTCCCCGTCGCATATCTCACAAACTAGCTGTTTCCCATCAGTTCAACAAGTCCCCATCGCATATCTCACAAACTAGCTGTTCCCCATCAGTTCAACAAGTCCCCGTCGCATATCTCACAAACTAGCTGTTCCCCATCAGTTCAACAAGTCCCCATCGCATAATATCGCACAAACTAGCTGTTCCCCATCAGTTCAACACGCCCTGTCGCATATCTCACAAACTAGCTGTTCCCCATCAGTTCAACAAGTCCCCGTTGCATATCTCACGAACTAGCTGTTCCCCATCAGTTCAACAAGTCCCCATCGCATATCTGACGAACTAGCTGTTCCCCATCAGTTCAACAAGTCCCCGTCGCATATCTCACGAACTAGCTGTTCCCCATCAGTTCAACAAGTCCCCGTCGCATATCTCACGAACTAGCTGTTCCCCATCAGTTCAACAAGTCCCCATCGCATATCTGACAAACTTGCTGTTCCCCATCAGTTCAACAAGTCCCCGTCGCATACATCACGAACTAGCTGTTCCCCATCAGTTCAACAAGTCCCCGTCGCATATCTCACAAACTAGCTGTTCTCCATCAGTTCAACACGCCCTGTCGCATATCTCACGAACTAGCTGTTCCCCATCAGTTCAACACGCCCCGTCGCATATCTCACGAACTAGCTGTCCCCCATCAGTTCAACAAGCTCCGTCGCATATCTGACAAACTAGTTGTTCCCCATCAGTTCAACAGGTCCTCATCGCATATCTGACGAACTAGCTGTTCCCCATCAGTTCAACAAGTCCCCGTCGCATATCTCACGAACTAGCTGTTCCCCATCAGTTCAACAAGTCCCCGTCGCATATCTGACGAACTAGCTGTTCCCCATTAGTTCAACACGTCCCCGTCGCATATCTGACGATTTGGCTGTCCCCCATCAGATCAACACATCCCCGTCTCATATCTGACGAACTGGCTATCCCCCATCAGTTCAACACGTCCTCTACACATATCTGACGAACTGGCTGTCCCCCTTCATGCTGCCTCTCATCAGTTCAACACTTTTCCAACGCATATTTGAAAGACTTCCTTTTTTCAATCGGATTTGTTCGACAAAACATTTCTATATCGTACAAACCGGCAGTCTATCATAAGTTAAACACGCGTCCCCAACGCATACCTGAATTAAATTACTCACAGTTTTCTATCAGATTTTTTTTGATAAACCTTTTTTGAATACCTGTCCAAATGGCTGTCCCCCATCAGTTCAACCTCGTCCATGTCGCATATTCCAAGGACTTACAAGATTGAACGACTTGCAGTTTTCCATCTGATTTTACCGACAAACATTTCTTGAATATATGACAAACTAGCTGCTCCCCATCAGTTCAGTACGTTCCCGTTCCATATCTAAAGGACTTACAGTATTCCACCTGATTTTGTTCGACAAAGATTTTCTTGAATACCTGACGAACTGGCTGTCACCCATAAGTTCAACCAACTCAATGTCGTGGACAGATTTCAAACTGATTCTTCTTTCGACAAAAAATTTCTTGAATATCTGAAGAACATGCTGTCCTCTATCATTTTAACTCGTCCCTGTCCCACATCTGAAGGACTTATAGATTTCCATCTGATTATTTTTAATAATAATATTCTTCAGTATCTGACAAACTATCTGTCTCCCACGTTCTAAACGCGTGCCCGTTGCATATCTGAAGGATTTGCAGATTTCCATCAAATTTTTTCAACAAAAAGTTTTTTCAATATCTGTGCCTATCATGAAACACGTCCCCGTCTCATATCTGACGAACTGACTCTCTCCAATCAGTTCAACACGACCCCGTCGCACATCTAAAGGACAATCAATTTTCTATCAGTTTTTTTCATTCCTTGAATACCTGACAAACCGGCTATTCCACATCAGTTCAACCACGTCCCCGTCGCTTATCTAATGAACTGGTTTTTCTCCATCAGTTCAACAGCGTCCCTGTCGCATATATGATCTGAAAGACATACAGATTTCCATCTGATTCTTTTTTCAAAAAATTTTCTTAAATATCTGATGCACACACTGCCCCCTCAGTTTAACTCGTCTTCCTCGTAATCCCACATCTGAAGGACTTGCAGTTTTCTATCTGATTTTGTTCAGCAAAACTTTTCTTGAATGTCTGTAAACAAGCTGCCCCCCTTCAGTTCAACACATTCCCGTCGCATATCTAAAGGACTTAAAAATTTCCATCTGATTTTGTTTGACAAAATTTTTTTGAATACCTGACGAACTGACTGTCCTTCATCAGCTCAACACGTTCTCGTCAACTATCTAAAAGACAGTTTCCGTCTGATTTTTTTCGTCATAAATGTCTTAAATATCTGACCAACGGGATATCTCCCATCAGTTCAACATGCGTCTCCATCACATATCTGAAAGACTTACTCTTTTCAATATGATTTTTTCGACAAACATTTTTTGACCATGTGACGAACAGGCTGTCTACCATCAGTTTAAGTCGTCCCCGTCAACTATCTAAAGAACTTACAGTTTCCATCTGATTTTTTTTTGTTAAAAATTTTTTTTAAATATCTCACGAGCTGGCTGTTTTCCATCAGTTCAACCACGTCCGTGTCGCACATCTGAAGGACTTACAGCTATCCGTCTGATTTTTTCGACAAAAATGAAACAGCTGATATTTGTCAGTAAGAAAGCTACACCTCATCTGATGCATTACAATCATCACACTCCCCCTTTCAGTAATACTCACCTTAAAATACGCACCTCAAAGTGCGTTGGTGTTTCAAATAAAATATCTAAATATCTAAAAAAATTATTCTTTAATATCTGACAATCTTGCTGTCCCTCTTCAGCTCCAAGCATCCCCAACAACTATCTAAGGGACTTACAGTTTCCATCTGATTTTTTCGTTAAAAATGTTTTTTTAATATTTGACGAACTGGCTGTCTTCCATCAGTTCATCACCCGTCCCCGTTGTATATCTGAAGAACTTAAAGTATTCTATCTGTTTTTTCTACAAACATTTTCGTGCATATGTGACTAACATTTTGTCTCCCATCAGTTTAACTCGTCCGTGTCGCACATCTGAAAGACTTACAGATTTTTGTCTGATTTTTTCACAAAAGAAAATTTTTTGAATATATGAAAATTAGCTGTTCTCCATCAGTTCAACATGTTCCCGTTCAATATCTAAAGGACTTACCTCGTTCCACATGAAGTGTGGCATTTGCACGACCAGGTTCTCACACCCCTGTTCAGGGCACTATATTCTAACTGGGTACCTGGTTATGGAAGCCAGAACATCTTTTACTTTCATTTTCTTGTTCTCTGGAACCAATCTCATAATCTCTTCTTTTAACTCCACCAGCGGAGCCCCCCTGGGTACTCCGTAGATGACAATTCGCCCAAAGGCACTCTTGTTCACTAGTCTCACTCTCCTCCTACACTCCTCACTCCTCTCACTCTCATCTCCGTCATTGCCACAATTGCCCACCGGCTCCACATGCTCAAGAACTTCATTCTCTAAGACACATTGAGCGTCGGACGTGACCTTCCTCCGCACACGTCGCAATAGCTTAGACGCTCTCTTACCTTTCTCTTTGATAGCCCGAATCTCATCCCTCCCACACTCTTGCCCCACCCTCTTCGCCAACACTTTCACATCTTTCAATAAGTCCTCCATCTCTTCCAGGTCCTCAATTCCTCCTTTCTCCCTCTCAGCACTCTCATCTTTCTCCACTCCCACCTCTTCACTCTCAGCTTCCTTTTCTAGGGCACAAGCTCCCCCAGCATCCAGGTTCTCATTCAGATTTTCATCCTGACGGGGCCGCTCCACCACCATCTCAACGCTTTCATCGTCTGAAGCCAGGTCCACTACCGAAACTTCATCGTCACTCCCTTCCCGGGTCTCACTCTCTGTCTTCACCTTCACTCTCCGCTCACACTCTTTCTCCCTCGCCATCTACCGGCGAAGGATATCAAATTCCGTCTCTAGGCGTATTGCCAATGCCAGTTCGTCATCAGAATCCATTTCGGCCAGGATTAGATCATCGTCCGACTCGGTGCAGCCCCCTCGGGGCCCCAAGTCTACCCACCGCAACTTCTTTTCACTCATCTCTCTTGTTCTTTATTTCACCTTGTCTTCACTCTCACAATCTCTACCTTCTTCCAATAATCTCAATTCACACTCTCAGTCTCTGTTCAATTCCAATTAGACCAGTTCACCCACTCTCGGACTTCGATTATCTCCTCACAGTCTCTTACTCTTGTGATCACACTCTTTAGTTATTCTTCGCTCTCACCTAGAACAAAAGAAAAAAAAACCAATCTCGTTTGTCAGTTACTTTTGCATCAAAACTACACTGACATTCACTCACACTTTCATCCACCCTCCACCACCATCCTCTCTCACTCTCTCGCCTTAGACTACCTGCCTAGCCTAGGCCTTCTACTTCCCTACTTGACCCTACACTCTCCTACTTCGCCCACACTCTCCCCTTCACAGTTCACAAAAGCTTTATTTCAATAAAAAGTACAATGAAATTACATTTCCAAGTGCTCAAATAGCACGCGTGGAAAAAAACATGTCACTATACTTTTACAAGAACATTATAAACTTCTTGTTTATAATATGGACCGTTGGCATGTCCATCAATATTTATTTTCTAATTTTTTGCTGGCAGGCAGTGTTCATGCAATTACACAGTGTTCTTAACCCAAGTTATACATAGCTACAGTATATGATAATAATTAATAGATATCACAATATACAAAATATCACAAGTTGGTAGCAAAAATAAATATGTTAAATAAGTTACACAAGCAGCTTTGGTATTACAGGAATCTATACTTATTTAATACGCCAAGGGTTTTTTTGTCTTGAGAACTCCTCCTACAATTCTCAACCGATATTTAAGTTTTTGGTGTCATTGGATAGGGCTTAGTCTGTAGTTGTTTCTGCCAAAAATTGATGAAAATCAGACATAAAATAAGGGTGCTATACACAAATTAAATTTGAAATTTTCCCATTAGAATAACATTGAGATTAGTTTGAGCATTTTAAACATCTGTTAACGTACAGCTGTTGTTTTTTTGTGATCATTGATATTCACAATATTGGATTGGTCGGATGTCACTGATTTAGAACTAAATGTAACTTTTGTATTATAAACAATTTAATTGCTCGAGTTCGAGCAATACGTGCACTAGTATCAATAAATTAGACATGCAGCAATACTACATTCCATAGGTCTTAACATACATCCTAGCTTTCATTTTAAATTTTGGTTTTGATTCTAATAATATGTTATTTCCAGAATTGCAAATATATTTTTATCATTCTGCACGAAATCAGCCTGTTTTTTGTTCTCTCAATAGTACCAAAACAGATTCTTTTTCGTCCTAGGACTGAAAAATCAGTTGGAGAATCTTAGGTCCTAGGACTGAAAAGTCAGTTGTTTGCTAATTATATTATTATTGATTTATTAATGTTGAGGAGCAGAATTTTGAAATTCAAACGTTGTAAAGAGCATTGTTTGTAAATAACAGAAATGTAAAGTTTGCTAAATATAGCTTAGTTTGTAAATATAACCTCGAAAATACAACTTTATAGTTATTAATTTTAACGATCAAAAGTCTTATTTCACATTATGATAAAAACCGTAGTTCATCACTCGGAACCAAAGTGTCTTTTTTATGCTTAATCGTTTTTGAAAACTCGGCTGCACCTCGTTTTTAAAACACGATTGTGCACCAAAAAGACCCACTTTTGTTCCTAGTGATGAAAACTACTACTATTGAATACTTTTATTGCTTTGTAAGAAACTGGTTTCCAGCCAGTTCCTTAAAGTAGTTTGGCAAAGAAATTTCTGCAATCCGAGATGCTCGTGTTTTTCTAGGATACTCTCTAAATTTGGAAATCAAGATATCTTTTTTTTTTTTTTAATATTTTTATAATAAATACAATTCTTTATCAGTCAGAAACCATTACCAAATGTAAACTGGGCTATATATTAATTCCATCTGCTTAAAACATGCACATAAAAGAGCTTAATCAAACAAAAAAGTTATCCAAATATTTTCGGAAAAAGTAAGATAAATTAAAAAGTAAAATGTAATTATGTTTTCACATACCTTTAAAACATCCCAGCCCCATAAGAAGGGTTGTCTGGGTCTTCATGTGCCTCATATTGGTCCTCTAACCTTCTCTTTGCCAAAGTTCTTTTTGTCTGCACTTTTTTCCAACTTCTTGCATGTCCGTTTCCGCTTTTGGACCCACGCGCATTACAGTGACGACCCCCTTTCCTCCACTCCTGACTGCAGACTCTCCATTTAGGGTAGTCCATTCAGCCACATATTATCTCTGCCCATAATATGCTGTGAGATAATATAGTGCCCATATTATCTATATATGGGATAATATGATGCCCATATTATCTCTGCCATGTTCCGAAATACAACCACTTTCAGCCTCTTCTTAGGGTGATACTTTGGGCACCAGAGATTAACCTGTCCTCCCCAATTTCGGGATCATTGGAATTTCATCTCCGGCCACAGGTCTCTTACTCCTCTTTTGTTATACTTCTCCTTTTTTGCCCAAAGGCCATTTCACATTCATTTTTTATTTCTCTTGATTTAGCATTTAGATTCCTCTTTCAATCTTGGTCCAAAATCAGTCATTCATTTTTTCATTTCGCCCGATGGGTCCATCACTCTCAGTCAAGGATATTCTTCTCTGCCCAAAGGCTTCACATTCCCCGCCCGAAGGCTACCGCACTCTCCGCCATTTGTCACTTCTTCGCCCGAAGGCCTCTCTCACTCTCCAGTCAGAGTGACTCCGTGCAGCCTCCTTTGGTCCCCACTGAGACAGTTGAGCTTCTTCTGCCCACCACACATCACTCTCTATTTGAATATTTCTTATCTTTACTCTCCCTTATCACTCTCTGTTTCTCTCCACTCTCTTATTACTTATTCACCCTCATTAGAATGTCCGTCTATTCACAAGTCTCTAGATCTGGGACGCTGCCACCACAGCTGAGGTTGGACGTGCACCACCACTGTTGTTGACCATTCATGGTTGGTCGGTCCCGCCTGCGCCTGGCTATCCAGACGATGAATTTTATAGTCATTGTCGTACTTGATGCCGTGCAGGACAGCATTAAACTGAATATGGCAGAGTGGGCACACTTTTTTCACTTGACAAACTGGCAGAGCCACCAAACAGGATTTCATGCACAAGCTGACAGTGTGGAGTCGTGGAATCTTCGCTAAACGATGAATTAGTTAATTCATTTGTGTAATGATTGCCTTATTAAATCATTGCAATACTTTATCTGGTACGCCGTAGCTCATGACGTGGAAAAATCTAATTCTAAACGAAGTGGTAATGGGGCCGAAGCTCAAGAAAACCCGGGAGCCTACCCTTATTACGGTGACGACCTCCTTTCCTCAACCCCTGACTGCAGACTCGCCATTTAGGGTCGTCCATTCAGCCACATATTATCTCTGCCCATAATATGGTGTGAGATAATATAGTGCCCATATTATCTATATATGGGATAATATGATGCCCATATTATCTCTGCCATGTTCCGAAATACAACCACTTTCAGCCTCTTCTTAGGGTGATACTTTGGGCACCAGAGATTAACCTGTCCTCCCCAATTTCGGGATCATTGGAATTTCATCTCCGGCCACAGGTCTCTTACTCCTCTTTTGTTATACTTCTCCTTTTTTGCCCAAAGGCCATTTCACATTCATTTTTTCTTTCTCTTAAATTAAGTATTTAGATTCATCTTTCAATCTTGGTAAAAAATCAGTCATTCATTTTTTCATTTCGCCCGATGGGTCCATTACTCTTAGTCAAGGATATTCTTCTCTGCCCAAAGGCTTCACATTCCCCGCTCGAAGGCTACCGCACTCTCCGCCAGTTGTCACTTCACCGCCCGAAGGCCTCTCTCACTCTTCAGCCAGAATGACACCGTGCAGCCTCCTTTGTCCCTACCGAGACCAGTTGAGCTTCTTCTGCCCACCACTCATCACTCTCTATTTGAATATTTCTTCTCTTCACTCTCCCTTATCACTCTGTGTTTCTCCCCACTCTCTTATTACTTATTCACCCTCTTTAGAATGTCTTCTCTTCACTCTCTTTTACTTATTTACTCTCTTCAGAATGTCTGTCTATTCACAAGTCTCTAGACCTGGGACGCTGCCACCACAGCTGAGGTTGGACGTGCACCACGGCTGTTGTTGGCCCTTCACGGTTGGTCGGTCCCGCCTGCACCTGGTTATCCAGACGATGAATTTTATAGTCATCGTCGTACTTGATGCCGTGCAGGACAGCATTAAACTGAGTATGGCAGAGTGTGCACACTTTTTTTACTTAAAAAACTGGCAGAGCCACCAAACAGGATTTCATGCACAAGCTGACAGTGTGGAGTCGTGGAAAGTTCGCTAAACGATGAATTAATTCATTCACTTGTGTTTTGATTGAATTGTTTAATCATTGCAATACTTTATCTGGTACGCCATAGCTCATGTCTTGAAAAAATCTAATTCTAAACGAAGAGGTAATGGGGCTGAAATTCAAGAAAACCCAGGAGCCCACCCGTATTACAGTGACGACCCCTTTTCCTCCACCCCTGACTGCAGACTCGGCATTTAGGGTCGTCCATTCAGCCACATATTATCTCTGCCCATAATATGGTGTGAGATAATATGGTGTCCATATATATGGTGTCTATATTATGTCTGCCATGTTCCGAAATACACCCACTTTAAGCCTATTCTTAGGGTGATAATTTGGGCACCAGAGAAGAACCTGTCCTCCTCCCCCATTTCGGGATCATTGGAATTTCATCTCCGGCCACAGACCTCTTACTCCTATTTTGTTATACTTCTCCTTTTTTGCCCAAAGGCCATTTCACATTCAATTTTTCTTTCTCTTGATTTAGCATTTAGATTCCTCTTTCAATCTTGGTCCAAAATTAGTCATTTATTTTTTCATTTTGCCCGCTGGGTCCATTACCCTCAGTCAAGGATATTCTTCTCTGCCCAAAGGCTTCACATTCCCCGATCGAAGGCTACCGCACTCTCCGCCATTTGTCACTTCTCCGCCCGAAGGCCTCTCTCACTCTTCAGCCAGAATGACTCCGTGCAGCCTCCTTTGCCCCTACCGAGACCAGTTGAGCTTCTTCTGCCCACCACTCATCACTCTCTATTTGAATATTTTTTCTCCTTACTCTCCCTTATCACTCTGTGTTTCTCCCCACTCTCTTATTACTTATTCACTCTCTTTAGAATGTCTTCTCTTCACTCTCTTTTACTTATTTACTCTCTTTAGAATGTCTGTCTATTCACAAGTCTCTAGACCTGGGACGCTGCCACCACAGATGAGGTTGGACGTGCACCACCACTGTTGTTGGGCCTTCACGTTTGCCCGGTCCCGCCTGCGCCTGACTATCCAGACGATGAATTTTATAGTCATCGTCATACTTGATGCCGTGCAGGACAGCATTCGTGGAATCTTCGTTAATGATGAATTAATACATTCACTTGTGGAATGATTGTTTTGTTAAATTATTGCAATACTTTATCTGGTACGCGTAGCTCATGTCGTGAAAAAATCTAATTTTAAACGAAGAGGTAATGGGGCCGCAGCTCAGGAAAACCCGGGAGCCTCCTCTTCGCCCGAAGGCTTCCCTCCCGAAGGCTTCGACACACTCTCTATTCGTCCTCCTTGCCAGAAGGCCCCATCACTTTCAGGGAAAAATGATTACCTCTCCGCCCGAAGGCATCTCGCCTTAAGGCCTCCTCTCTCTCCGCCACATGCCCTTCATCCCCTGCACTCTCATCGCCCGAAGGTCTCTTGCCCGAGGGCCTCTTGTCCGAAGGTTCCATCACTTTCTGCCAAACGGCTTCCATCTCTGTCCAACGGCTCATCGCCCAAAAGGCTTCCACTCTCGTCCGCCACATGCCAGTCTTCACTCTCATCCACCATATGCCGATTCTCTCACTCTCAGTTCGATCCTCTCCGCCCGCAGACTCCAGTACTCTCAGCCAAAAAGGCTTCCTTCTCCGCCCAAAGCCACCACCACTCACACTAATCTTCTACTCTCTGGTTTGCTTCTCACTCCGCCCGAAGGCCCTCCCTCCTCCTCTCCACCCTTCACTCCCGTCTTTCTCCTACCTTTTCCCTCCCTTACCGTAAGTTGAACCAAAAATCAAACCAAAACATTTAACTCAACAGTCCCTTTGCTACTTATTCTATCTTTAACTCAAACAAAAACGCCTCTTCTGGCAAAACAAAAACTTGACTCCTCTTTAACTTAAACCCAAAACAAAAACAAATCCACACAGTCTTTTCCTAACCCTAACTTAATCTAAGACACCCTTATTCTAACAGTCAAAGACCGTCCTTCTTCCCACATTCTCAGTTTGTTTCCCTTCTTCACTCTCATTCAATTTTCACTATTATAGTGTTCCTAGAAAATATTTTCTTGCAATCCTAGCGTCATGCCGCGTCTCGTGACTTGGCTTCTTAGCCTCAACACAATTCACGCATCGTGCAGGTTCTTGACGCCTTCCCCTTCTGTGGAAACCCGCACAACGTTGGCAACGGGCCTCCCTCCAGCAGTCTTTCGAGTGATGGAGAAAACCCCAACAATTAAGACACTGATCGACTTGATAGAATTCTCTAACCCTCAAGTCCAACCCGTTGATCTTTACCGTTTCTCGCACTCTCAGAGAGTTCCACATGAAACGTGGAACCCTTACCACAGAATTCTCTCGGCCCCTCTCCGGGCACCTCATTGGATTTCTTTCACGTCTCACTCACGAAATTACCTCCTTCCTCTTTACTTTACTTTACTTACTTTACTTATCCCTCGTCGTCCCGTAGACCGCAGAAGACGGCAAAGGACTAGTCATCAAAGTTGAATATTCTCCTCGGAAATTACCGCAAAGGAGGGGAGGGGGAGGAATTTTACATTCATCCATGGGGACAGTCATCAAAAAAGAAGAAGAGATGACCCTACCAATTTTTTGCAGAAAATCGTCCAGGGAATAGAAACATTCCTGGACCAGGAGTTTGTTCAATGAGACACAAAATATTTTTGTGTCCTGGATCTCTCTCAGAGTTTGAAGGAGTTTATTGAAAAGTCTGATGCCCTGATGGCTTGGTTTCTGTTCAACAGCACGTTGTTATATGTTGACCAGGAGAGATCAAGTTCAAAGTTGAACCTGTCCACCTCCATTGATTCTCCTTAGAATTAAGTATGTAACCCAAGCGGACGCATGATGCATAGAAACCCTCCTCACAGAAGCTCTCACTGTCTGGACTGGCGCCTGGCCTTCTTGCGGATCAGACGCACCGCATCGCACCCCCCAGGAGATTCGGCCGACCGCGCCAGATCCCTAATCTCACGGATCAGGTCTGACACGGCTGACACGCCGCCCCTCTCCACCTCCTCTCCCAACTCCACTCCCCCCACGGCACCACTCTCATCTCCCTTCTCGTCCACTCCCTCTCTCTCCACCACCGTCACTACACTCAGGTTGTCGTCTGAGAGGTCCATTCGAAGGATGTCGCTCCCCGCCTCCTCCATCGCCACCTCGTCCGCCCAACTCACACTCTTCACTGGCCCCTTCCGGACCCTCTCGAGGCGGACAGCGATCACCTCCTCGTCCTCGCTGTCAGACCCCGATTGGGTTCCGGGTCTCCCCAATTTCTCCATCTGCAACACCAACACTCAGTTACTCTCTCATCTCTCATTCCTCCACTCTCGTCCTAGACCTAAAACAGAACAATACTTCAATTTTCCGCCATTAAACCACTTTCCGCCTTCTCCACTCCCACCCCTCACAAATGTGTCGAGTGTTAGCATCCTCCAACCCCAGATGCGTGACGCGGACAAGTCCGACGCCAGTTCCCTGAGGAGGTCCCTCACGTCCACGTGACGATCAGGCAAGAGGAAGTTCCTAGCGCCACCACGGGGAGGTCCTCGACTCCGTACAACTGAGTTGTTTTTGAACGGGGTCGGTTGTGGAACTCATGCTTGATTCGTCTAGCACCACCACGTAGGGGTACGTCCCCCCAATCCCTAGAGAGAGGGGGGCCGGAGCCAAGGCTTACAGAGAGCCGCCGAACACCCGCTGGGTAGCCAGACCCGCAAGAACTGCGGTCTCCGAAGAGTGTCATAGCTACCCCCGCCAGTGTAAAAGGACAGGTAATGGGGCCGAAGCCCAAGAGAATCCGGGAGCCCCCTGTATTTACGGTGAAGACCTCCTTGCCACCACCCCTCGACTGGAGGCTCGCCACTAGGGGTCGCCCATTCAGCTGAGTCTCCCCCGATGCCCATATTATCTCTGCCATGTTCCGAAATATCACACCCTCATCAATCTCTTCATCAGGGTGAGAGTTTTGGGCACCACAGCTTTCACCTGTCCTCCTCCCCCATTTCGGGATCATAGGAATTTCTCAACTGGCCATAGGCCTCCTTTCTCCTCTGTGTGACTTCACTTGTTTGCCCGAAGGCCTTACTCACTCTTGCATTCATATTGCTTTAAGCTGTTTAGCTTTGTTTCATCTCATCTTGATCCGTGTTTTTATTTACAATGAGCCGTTTAGTTTTATTTCATCTCTTCTTGGTCCGAGCTCAAATTGCCCGAAGGCTCCTCGCCCAAAGGCGTCTAACTCTCCGCCATATGCCATTTCTCTTCAAATCTCTCCGCCCGAAGGCCTCCCGCCCGAAGGCTCCAGCACTCTCTCAACTTTATCTTCTCCGCCCGAGGGCGCCTCGCTCACTCTCAGCCAAAGGTTTCCGTCTCCGCCCGAAGGCTCCAGCACTCTCTCAACTTTATCTTTTCCGCCCGAGGGCTCCCCTCTCACTCTCAGCCAAGAGGCTTCCATCTCCGCCCGAAGGCTCCTGCCCGAGAGCTCCATCACTCTCACAAATTTATCTTTCCGCCCGAGGGCTCTCTCACTCTCGGCCCGAAGGCCTCCTTCTCCGCCCGAAGGCCCCCAGCCCGCAGGCTCCACCGCACTCTCAACTTCTCTCACCGCCCGAGGGCTCCTCACTCGCTCACTCTCCGAAAGGTTTCGATTCTCAATCCGCCCGAAGGCCCTCCCTCCTCCTCTCCACCCTTCACTCCCGTCTTCCTCCTACCTTTCCCCTCCCTTACCCTAAATTAAAATCAACTCAAACGAAAACTTCTAAACTGAACATTAACTCGTCAAACAATTCTCTTAACCTAACTAACTTTAAATCAAAACAAACGCCACTTCTGGCAAAAGAAACAAAACTTGACTTCTTTTAACTTAACCAAAACAATCCACACAGTCTTTCCTAACCTAACTTAACCCAAAAAAACCCCTTAATCTAGCAGTCAAAGACCGTCCTTCTTCTTCACCATCACACACTCTCTTCCCTGCCCCCAGTCAACGACCGTCCGTCTCCACTACCCGCACTCTCAGCCTGTTTCCTGTGCACTCTTTCAGTTCTCACTATTGTAGTGATCCTTGAAGATTGGGCATCTGGTATCTCTGGCATTGTGTAGCGTTTCTTGGCTAGGCTTTTTGGCCTCAACGCAATTTACACATCTTACGGGCTCCTGGCACCGCTCTTTTCGGTGAAAGCCCGCGCAGCGTCGGGCTTCCCTCCAGCAGTCCCTTGAATGGTGTATGAACCCCCAGCAATTTATTCACTGCTCTACCTGGTAAAACTCTCTAATTCTCAAATCTAGTCCATTAATCTTTACTGTTTCCCTCAACTTTAACGAGTTCCACATGAAGCGCGGAACCCTCACTAAGAAATTTTCCCTGCCCCTTTCCGGGCACCTTATCAGGTTCCGTTCTCGTCTCACGCACGACACCACCTCCTCACGCTTCATCCGCCTTGTTTCTGGCACCATGCTCGCGAGGTCCTCAGCCACGCTCCTCATACTGAGGCCCATCGGAACCCCGTACAAAACCAGATAGCCGAACACCCTCATTCTCTCTTTCTCCTTCTTCTTCTCGCTCTCATACTCTGCACTCTCTTCCTGCACTTTCTCCTCGACTTCCCTTCTGGTTCCGGACATTTCCCTCACATTTTCCACATTCTTCACGCTCTCAATTTTCCTTTTTACCCGTCTTAGCAACTTAGACACTCTCTTGGCCTTGACCCTGATCTCTCTGGCTTCATCGAATTCTCCTCTCTTTGCCAAATCTTTAACATCTGAGATGAGGGAGGCCATCTCATGCACCCCCTCCCAACTCGACAAAACACCTTATTCGCCTTCCCCAGCACTCTCTTGACCCCGTACCACCTCCAACTCGCCAGCACACTCATTTCCAACTGTCACAACCAAGTCGTCTCTGGTCTTCGTGACCATTCTTGTTTCTCCGCCACACTCTTGTACCTCTCTTTCCACCACCGTGCACACGCTCATATTATCGTCAGAGGTCAAATCTACAAGCAGGACCTCCTCTTCCCCAGCACTCTCAGAATCAGGTTCCTTTTTCACTCCACTGCTACCCGGCCTGCTCGTACCATCTCGATCCCTCAACATCTCCCTCCGGAGAATGTCAAATTCACTCTCGAGCCTGATGGCCAACTCGAGCTCCTCATCGGAGTCCATTTCCCTCACCGGGTCTTCACTGTCTGATTCCGTGACACGAAGTTTTGGCCCCACTGATTTCCAATGTAACTTTTTGTCACTCATTTCTTGTCTTTCTCTCAAATGTGCACTCTCTTCAACTCTCTTTTCAGTCTTCACTTACTTCTTTCTCTCTATTTCTCAAAGTTCTCAGTAATTCTTAACCTCTAGGTTCCCACACGGGGTGTGGTAATGTGAGCACGCATCAGTACATTCCACACCCCTCAGGAAACACCTGCAGAGTCGTGTTCGGCAGCCTAACCCACATCTGCAGCGGGGTTAGGCAATGGGGGGAGTGGGGGTCGCGGCGCCCTCGGCCTTATCTGATATCGCTGCACAGCGCCAGGCGCTCCGCAGCCGCGGTTCCCTCGTCGGCGTTGACCTCTAGCCCCGTCTTGTCGTGCGTCCATACCAGTCACCGATATGAACCTATCTGAACACGTATTTAAGGAAGCAACCACTCCAGTCTAAAAGGACATTTCTGTAGTCATTTTTATCCATCCAAGGGCAAGCCCTTTGGTGGCTCCCCCAACCCTCACGGGCGATCCGTACCTAGCGTGAGCCTTAACCGGACCAGTCTTACGACTAGGGGAGTTATGGAACAAGTGCCCCAAATCACATTAAGGCGGATTAGTCCCCCACAAAACCCGGAATTCACCAGGCCTGTTTTACTCAACCGGCGGTAACCAATAATAACCATCCGCTGTGAGTGTCAGTGGCAGCACTATCCATGCTACTTCTCAACTTTCGTTTGTGAGCAACGCCCCCAGATGAGGCTGGAGGGCCCCCCACAGACAAAGCTGTGTGCCGAGCATACCGACAACCTCTGCCCCCTCGAGTCCAACCCAATATCCGGACTGGCCGAAGCCAGGGGCTTGGAACCGGATCCCGAGGTCCCCCTTTTAGGTTTTACTTGGATCATGGGTAGTTCCCAAGCAGCATAACTAGGTCACTGGAAACCCTCACGCCAAAGGCGCCGGCTGCACTGCAACCGCACCCGAAGGCACGGAAGCCCCAGATCCCCGATATCCTGACTCATTCCCTCCCTTGTGGGGGGAGGCTGGAGTGAGACACCCAGTAAGCGCGCGATTGGCACAAGGCTACCTCCGCCTGGGCTCGAAACAGCCGAAGCAGTTCAGTTATCTACTTCAGTTGATAAAGGGAGCCACGCCCGTTACCCCACTCGGTACTTGAGCTGGGATTGGGTAGTGGACATCCCAGTTCTAGGGGTGCAGGCCCTGAAGTACAACATACACCCCAAGTCTAAAAGGACAGGTAATGGGTCAGAAGCCCAAGAACACCCGGGAGCCCCTATTACGGTTAAGACCCCCTTGCCACCACCCCCCGACTGCAGGCTCGCCACTTTGGGGTCGCCCATTCAGCCGGGTCGTTCATGACAACTCGTAGGATTTCACACATCCGATCCTTCCGCATCCGCCCATTCTGGGCCCGGATTGCCGATTCTGTCACTCTTTTACCTGTCCCCCTCACCCGAAGAATCATTGGGATATTCATTCTGAGCACATTCACATCGCACTGATCTTTGCCAGTTCTTATCTCCACCGCCTTTCGGCATTTTTCCCCGCCTTTGTCCATTTCAGTCACAGTTCAACGGAATCAGACCTATCATTGATTTATCACCCTGGACGGATTACATTGTCATTCCCCGTTTTTCTCTTCTCACTGCCGGGGCGGCAGTCCGGGACATACCCCATCCCAATGACTGCTCCGATGCAACTGCCGCCCGTGTGCCGCTCTCCCGAGCACCTCGAGCCCGAGGTACCCGTGAGGCAGCACCCGCGCGGCAGCGCCGGGCGAGCGGTCGAGGAAAAAAGGAGGCGTCGAGTGGAGCCCCTCAGAAGGAGGGTGCCCCCTCAGTACTTTTATTTCAAATTACAAGCAATGGTGGGGTTGGCAGAAAGGAACAATCATTTGTCAAGACAATAAAATACAATGAGAACAATCAAATACAAAAGTGACAAGAAAAAGGCAAATTACATAGGACGAGGAGTGGCCCAGACCTGCAGAAAGTCTCCGTAGTTGTGGGACCGTCAATCAAAGTGTCCGCGCGCCGCGACGTGGAGGGTACGCAAGACGTCACGGCTCGGGGCGTCCGCCGGATTGTCTTCGGATAGGACGGGGCAGGTTTCATACGTGTTGTCCCGTAGAGCGGCCAGGACGGAGAGAAAGAGCCGCCGAACCCAGTGACGGCGGAACGGCCTCCCTCGGCCGGATCTCAAGGCGTGGAGGGTGGTGGCGTTGTCGGTGTAGACTTGAGAATGGGTCTCTTGGAGGAAGGAGCACGCCCACCGTAGGCCCAGAAGCGCTGCGACGGTCTCAGCAATTGATATCTCCTCTGGCTGTGTGAAGGTTGAAGCGAAGCCTTCCCGTAAGGCAGGGATGATAGCGGCGACAGAGTGGGGCGTGGCGTCGGAGAAGAGTTGAACGACTGCCGGAGCATCGTGGAGCCGATGTGGTTGACCCGGGTCCATGTATTGGATGGCAGCCTTAATCCAGGATGCGTCTCCTCTGAGGATGTCGGAGGCGAGGAAAGACGGCCACCTGATGTTATAGAGGATCCAGGATGCGTAGCCATGGATTCGTTGCCTGTCCTTAACTGATCCAGCCCTTACGTATCGGAGCAAGTTGTTGAGGCGCTCCAGCGTAGCAGGAAGAAGCTGGATCGTGGTGGCGCAGGTGATAGTGAAGCCAAGGTACGTGAGTGTGAATGTGGGCTCCAAGATGGACTTTTCCCGGTTGATGGTGATGCCTAAGTCCTGCATGTAGTTGATTGCGTCATGAAGAGCTTCACGAGAGCGGGAATAAAGAAGCCAGTCGTCCAAATAGACGATGGAGTCCACATCGGTTGCCTGTTTGACCTGTCGGAGGAGAATGGTGGAGGCCCGTTGAAAAATTGCGGGAGCAAGGGCGTGGCCCATGGGCAAGCGAGTGAGAGAAAGTTTCTGACCTCTATAATAATAATAAAGGCTTTTAAAGGGTGAAGCAATAATATAAGCCTGAGCCTGAAGGCTCTCTCCACTTCACTTTCGGACACCGCCACCTCTTGCGGCCCCGTCCTCCGTCTCACCAGTAATTTTCCTCCCAGCCACCAAAATCTGTGGCCATCCTCCGCCCGAAGGCACTCACACACAATTTCTCAACTTCTTCGTGTCATCTGAGACAAATGAACCAACACTGCGTGCGGTCATTTCCAGCCATGCTTTCTCTGATTACTCAACCACCAGCCCGAAGGCTCCATCACGCATCTCCAAGCTGCCCGAAGGCTCCACTCTCTCGCCCGTAGGCCCATGCCCGAAGGCTCCACCACGCTCCAAGAATTGCCCGTAGGCTCCGCCATGCATTTCACTTGCCCGAAGGCTTCACTCATTCGCCTATTTGCCGAAGCCCGAAGGCTCCACCACACTCATCCAATCGCCCGAAGGCATCACTCTCACGCCCGTAGGCCAATTGCCCGAAGGCTTCGTCATGCACCAAAAACTGCCGGTAGGCTCCGCCATGCATTTTAGTTGCCCGAAGGCTTCACTCATTCGCCTATTTGCCGAAGCCCGAAGGCTCCACCACACTCATCCAATCGCCCGAAGGCTTCACTCTCACGCCCGTAGGCCAATTGCCCGAAGGCTTCACTCACACGCCCGTATTCCCACGCACGAAGGCACCGCCATACACCTCCAAATTGCCCGAAGGCCTCGCTCACACGCCCGTAGGCCCACGCCCGAAGGCTACACTTTCTCGCCCGTAGGCCCATGCCCGAAGGCTCCGCCATGCACCACCAATTGCCCGAAGGCTTCACTCTCACCCCCGAAGGCTCCACTCTCATGCTCGTAGGCCCATGCCCGAAGGCTCCGCCATGCACCACCAAATTGCCCGAAGGCATCACTCTCTCGCCCGAAGGCTCCATCATGCATCTCCAAATTGCTCGAAGGCTTCACTCTCATGCCTGTAGGCCCATGCCCGAAGGCTCCGCCATGCATCATCAAATTGCCCGAAGGCATCACTCTCTCGCCCAAAGGCCCAAGCCCGAAGGCTCCATCATGCATCTCCAAATTGCCCGAAGGCTTCACTCTTATGCCCGCAGGCCCGACCCCGAAGGCTCCACTCTCTCACCCGAAGGCCCTCGCCCAATAGGCTCCGTCTCTCTACCTGGAAAAAAGAAAAACACTAACACATCTTTAAAGCAAAAATTTCCTGTTTTATTCCACACTCATGTAATACACTCTTGACTTAACTACTTCTTACTCTATAAATCTCAACAACCAACAAAACAAAACTCTTCTCTAAATTAATAACTCTCCTAACAAAATTGCACTCTCCTTAAATCTAACTTAATCTAACACTCTCTAACAAAACAAAAACTTCCCCACTAAATCCACTCTCTTGCCCTACCTTAACCTAACTTAACCTACAAATGTTTATCCCCCAGTTCTCTGACTCCACTCGCTATCTGAAAAGCCCTCCCCTTACTCTCCTAAACTACTCTACCTCGACCTCTAACCACACTCACCGAGCCTGCCGGCCGTACTGCTCCTCGAACGCCGGGCACCTTTTGTCCTAGGCGTCGTGGACAGTCGACCGGCGAGGCTCCTCACTCCTCACGCAATTTACGCACCGGAGCACTGCTCCGGCGTCGCATGACGAGTGGTGGTGGAAGCCCGCGCATCTCCGACACCTTACTTCTCTTTTACATTGACTAGCAATATGGTTGTAGTGCCAACAGTTGAGACATTGTTCTACTTCTCTAGTCTCTCACACGCACCACTCTCCCTAACATGGAGATGCTCGGGCGTTCCACCACCACCCGCCACGCAAATCTGGGGAGGCGGACCACAACATTTTCAACACCACTCTCAGGACAGTTTATTTTCACACTACTTCTCATCACCGATGCTTTAAACTCCTTCTCGCTCATTTCCCCCAACTCCCGCATTATCTCGAAGAAGCCCCCGGCGATGTCCGAGGTGCTGACCCCCGCGGGCACCTCGTACAAGACGAGGGACCTGTAGGGGGCAGCACCCACCTCGCCCGTCTGTGTGGCCGCCTCCCCAGTCGTAGGCCTTCTCACACACTCCACGCTCTCCTCCACACTCGTTGAGGGGAGGGGGCCACCTCCCGGAGAATGCGAGCGGCCCGCCTGGCCCGCTTGCGGATCAGACGCACCGCGTCGCACTCCCCGGAAGGCTGCACCGACCGTGCCAGATCCCTGATCTCTCAGATCAGGTCCGACACGGCCAGTAGCCCGCCCCTCTCCACCTCCTTTCTCGCTTCTGAGAGCCCCCCGTCCTCTCCACGCTCAACTCATCACCGGAAAGGTCCATCCTTAGCACCTCTCCGCACGCCTCTTCCGCCGCCGCCACCTCGTCTGCCCAGCTCACTCTCTTCCTACACTTCTCCAATCGTACCGCCAAACATTCCTCGTCTTCTCTCTCTGACGAGATCGACCTCTTCTCCTCCGCCATCTGCAACACCACACTCACAGTTACCCATCATTTCGACCACTCTCATTGACTCACTCTCACTCTCACTTTCCACCAATCTCACCTTCTCGCTCTCACAAGTCGCAACTTTTCCACTTTTCACTACTCTCAACTTCTTCTTCCGCTACTTCTCTCTTTCTCTTCACTCTCTTACTTTCTCTACTTAGACTTCTACTTCTCAACTTCTCGTTATTTCTCAACTTCTAGACCTAAAACAGAACAATACTTCAATTATTCTGCCATAGATCCACTCTCCACCTTCTCCACTCCCACCCATCACGAGCCGCCGAACACCCGCTGGGTAGCCAGACCCGCAAGAACTGCGGTCTCCGAAGAGTGTCATAGCTACCCCCGCCCAGTCTAAAAGGACAGGTAATGGGGCCGAAGCCCAAGAGAACCCGGGAGCCCCCCGTATTTACGGTGAAGACCCCCTTGCCACCACCCCTCAACTGGAGGCTCGCCACTTGGGGCCGCCCATTCAGCCGAGTCTCCCCCGATGCCCATATTCATCTCTGCCATGTTCCGAAATTTCACTCCCTCATCAATCTCTTCATTAGGGTGAAAGTTGCGGGCACTAGAGCTGTCACCTGTCCTCCTCCCCCATTTCGGGATCATAGGAATTTCTCAAAACCGGCCTTAGGCCTCATTTCTCCTCTGTGTGAACTGCACTTGTTTGCCCGAAGGCCCCACTCATGTTTTCTTATATCTTTAAGCTATTTGCTTTCTTCATCTTGGCCCGTGTTCTGATTGCCCAAAGGCACTCTCGCCCGAAGGCTTCCACACTCTCACTCTTTGCAATTTCATTTCCGCCCGAAGGCTCCTTGCCCGAAGGCCTCCACTCTCACCGCCATATGCCATTTCTCTTCACATACTTCACACTCTCACTCATTTATGGTCCGGGTTCGTATTGCCCAAAGTCTTACGCCCGAGGGCTCTCACTTCAATCTCAGCCAAAGGCTTCCATCTCCGCCCTAAGGCCCTTGCCCGAAGGCATCACCACACTCAACTTCTCTCCTCCGCCCGAGGGCCCTCACTCATTCCCTCTCTAATAAGTTTATTATTCTCACTCCGCCCGAAGGCTCCTCTCCCGAAGCCCTCCACTCTCTCCGCCATATGCCATTTCTCTTCATATTCATTCATCTCACTCTTGTTCCGAGTTCATAATGCCCGTAGGCGTCATCGCCCAAAGGCTTCCACACTCTCAGTCAGAATAACTTCTTCTCCGCCCAAAGGCCTCCACTCTCTCCGCCATATGCCATTCTTTTCATATTCTTCACACTCTCATTCTTGGTCCGTGTTCACTTTGCCCGAAGGCCTTCTCGCCCGAAGGCTTCCGCCCGAGGGCTCTCTCTTTATTCTCAGCCAGAGGCTTCCATCTCCGCCCGAAGGCCCCTGCCCGAAGGCATCCCCACACTCTCAACTTCTCTCCTCCGCCCGAGGGCTTCTCACTCTCTCACTCTCTGATGGTTTAGATTCTCACTCCGCCCGAAGGCCCTCCTTCCTCCTCTCCACCCTTCACTCCCGTCATCCCTCCTACCTTTCCCCTCCCTTACCCTAAAACTTAAAACAACTCAAACAGACAAACTTCTAATCAAATTGAACTCAACAACATTTCCTTAATCTAATTAAAACAAAACCAAAAACTGAACTCCTTGAAAACAAAACAATCTCTCTTGACTTAACCTAGCTCTGTTCAAAACTAACTAATCCCTTTCTTTGGCGTCACTTAACCTAAATCACACATTTTGTTCTTCCATTGCACACGATACAAAACCTTAGCCTAATAAGACCAAAAATCAAAAACATCTTCTTCTTATATCTAAGCACACCAATTTTCTCTTAACGAACTCTTTGTCTACAGTTCTTTGTCATTCCCAGTCACATACTGTCTATCACTCTCGCTTCCAAACCCACACTCTTTATCGTTTCTCCTTGACTACGATATTTTCGCAGTCTTTTATGGGACACCACATCGGCACCGGGTGCCTCTTTATGGCCGCCAGCACCTTCCTCACATTCATATTTTTGGTCTCAGGGACCAGTTTCATCAAGGATTCTTTGATGTTCATCAACGGTGCCCTCCGGGACACCGTAGATTACAATACATCCAAAGGCACTTCTGTTCAATAGTCTGAACTGCTGTTCCGCACTCCCGGCCTCGTCCCTCATCTCCTCACTCACACTCTCTGTGTCTACAACTTGTGACTCCTCACCCGCACTCACATTTTCTAATTCCGGTGTCAGCTCCACCGTCTCATTTTGACAATGCATTGCGCGTCCTCGCTCACCTTCCTTCTCACTCTCCGCAACAGTTTCGTCACTCTCTTGTATTTTTCTCGAATTTCACGTACCTCCACCATCTCGCACTTTTCTCCAACTCTTTTGGCCAGTCTTTTAACCGCCTTTACGGGGCCTTCCGCCTCCTCAAGGTCCTCCAGCCCACCAGTCACACTCTCGTCAACTTCTCCGCACACACACTTGTCCATCACCTCCACCACATCGTCCAACTCTCCCTTCTGGGCACCCGCACAGGACCGCTCAACCACTGTTCCCACACTCTCCTCATCAGACGCAAGGTTGACGAGCAAGACCTCCTCTTCACTCTCTTCCCCACTCTTTGCTACTCCACTCGTCCCCTCGTCACCACACACTCTACCCTCCCTCTCTCGGACAAGGGACATCTCTCTTCGGAGTGTATCAAACTCACTTTCTAGCCGAATGGCTAGCTCCAATTCCTCATCAGAGTCCATCTCTCTTTTAATTGGTTCATCGCTATCTGACTCCGTGTAACCGAATTTCGGTCCCACAGATTTCCACTTTATTTTTCTTTCAGCCATTCTCCTTGTCTTCACCAAGTTCACACACTCTCTATCAATTAGTCCTTGTCTTCACCGAATTCACACTCACTCTCCTCAAACAGAGTCAGTCACTCTTTGCCTTCTTTAGACTTCAATCAATAGTCAGAACTTTAATCACTCTTCGTTCACCTGAAACAAAGACATAATCTCATTAGTCAGTATTTCTTGCAACAAAACTGTACTGACATTCACTCTCACTTCCATCCACCCACCACCACTCTCTCACTCTCCCACTTCTTAGACTACCTGCCTAGCCTAGGCCTTCTAGTTCCCTGACTGTCCCTCTCTCGCTCCTACTTCGCCCACACTCTCCCCCCAATCACAAACGTGTCGAGTGTTAGCATCCTCCAACCCAAGGTTCGTGGAGCGGACAAGTCCGATACCAGTTCCCTGAGGAAGTCCCTCACGTCCACGTGACGATCAGGCAAGAGGAAGTTCCCAGCGTCCACCACGGGGAGGTCCTCGAACTCCGTACAACTGAGTTGTTTCCGGATCGGGATCGGTTGTGGCCCTCATGCTTGATTACTCTAGCACCACCACGTAGGGGTACGTCCCCCAATCCCTAGGGAAAGGAGGGCCAGAGCCAAGGCTGACAGAGAGCCGCCGAGCACCCGCTGGGGAGCCAGACCCACAAGAACTGCGGTCTCCGAAGAGTGTCATAGCTACCCCCGCCTATTACTATTTTTTTAGAATTACTATTTTTCAAATTTAACTCTTCACTTGTTATGAATTTTTATCTTTGATTGAGGATTTTTTTCTGGATTTTTTCAACGATTGCAGGCAGGAGGTGGTCGATGCAGTTAGTCGAAGAAGTATCTTTCTCACACCTCTCAGGATTTCTCCAGGGGAGGTGGAGTCCAGTGGAACGATATATATTGTTTTTCGAGTACGGGTACATCCTTTGCCTTTCATGAACAACAGCAAACTCTTAAGCTGCCTCGAACTTCGCAGCAAACTTCGACAGGTAATGGGGCCGAAGCCCAAGAACACCCGGGAGCCCCCCCGTATTACGGTTGGGACTCCCTTGCCACCACCCCCCGACTGCAGGCTCGCCTCTTTGGGGTCGCCCATTCAGCCGGGTCGTTCGTGACAGCTCTAAGGATATTCACAACTCCAATCCTTACGACTCCGCCCAAACTGGGCCCAGATGCCGATCTTGTCACACTTATAACTGTCCCCCTCACCCGAAGGATCATTCGACTTCAAGTCACTCACTTATTCACCCTGTCTCTTTCTACTTCAAGTCACCACTTATTCACCTTGTCTCCTTAGTTCACCACCACCAACGTAGCTTAGTCACAGCTCACCTCCACTGTCGCCACCTGCTTCTCCCTCGAGCATTTCCTCCAACGATTCCACATTGTTGTTGTTATATTTGTTGCGGCTGCCCCGCGCCCGGTCTCCGCGCACACCTTGAGGGTTCATCCCTGCTGCAAGGCACTTTTTGAAGCGACAAGCAGGGCATCTTCTGCTTGTCGCAGTGTTGATTGTACACTGTATGCCCTGCTTGCATTCGTATTCACTTTGATTCTGAACTGTTCTTCTAAAAAATGCCTTGCAACTTTCGCAAGTAAGAACCCCGTAGTGGAGAGCCAGCGGGGTGTCTCAGCATACTGGGCATGTCTCAGGCCGGTCGGCCTCCATCTCAGCGACCAAACACACTGCTCGTGTCCAACCAGTGACTAAAATAGTGAAATTGTAGGGTGAGTTACTCCACTGAACTATTGAACTGATATAACTGTAAAAGTAGATATCGTGATAACTGGAAAGACTGACAATAGAAGACTAAAAGGACAGGTAACGGGGCCGAAGCCCAAGAACACCCGGGAGCCCCCCCGTATTACGGGTGGGGACCCCCCCCCCCCTTGCCACCACCCCCCGACTGCAGGCTCGCCACTGTGGGGTCGCCCATTCAGCCGGGTCGTTCGTGACAGCTCTAAGGATTTCACACACCACCAATCCTTTCAAATCCGCCCACTGGGCCCGGATTGTAATGCTTGTCACACTTGTACCTGTCCCCCTCACCCGAAGGATCATTGGGATACTCCTTCCGCTCTCGTTCATCTTTCTCCACCCTCAGTACCCACTCTCATTGATCATCTCTCTCTTTATTATTTCACTCTCCAAATCTCATATCATTCTCTTGGTTCTCCGGCTCTTCTTCGAGCCTCCCTCTCCACTCTCTCCTTCTCCCGGCAAACTCTCACCGCCACTTTCTGGAACATGTTCCACACTTCCAAATCACTTCTCATATCCTCCTTCCTCATTCTCAGTCCCACTCTCATTACTAACTCTCTCAACCCCGCCCTCAAGGGTTCAAATCTCTCACATTCAAATATCACATGCTCCATCGTTTCCCTTTCTCCACACTCACAGTCTTCCGACTCCACTAGACCAAACTCTCTCAACTTCGCCTTGAAGTTGCCATGTCCCGTCAACACTTGCACGAGATAATGGCCGAGCACCACCTCCTCGGCCATTCTCTCTCTTACATCCGGCCAGAAAGCATAGGTCGTTCTGCCTTTTGTCGAGGTTTCCCACCTCTCTTGCCAACACACCATCAATCTTTCTCTCTCCTATACTCTTACTCCACTCTCGTCCTCACCTTCCAGCACTCTCCTCCTCACTCTCAACCTTTCATCCACAAGCAAGTCTATGGGAGGAACCCCAGCCACCATTCTCACTGCATCATGGGACACAGTCTTGTATGCCTTCACCACGCCCAGGAGTAGCTTCCTCTGAAGGGCCATCCACTTTCTCCTCAGCACACTTTTTCTCAAGATCTCGCTCCCCCAGATCTCTTGACCATACATCATCATTGGCACTCCCATGCCTTTGTACAACTTCATCATGGTCTCACATCCATATCCCTTATTGGCCTTCGCCAATCTCGTTAACTTCCCGAACTCCCTCATTACTCTCCCACTCGTCTCGAGCACATGCTCCTCAAAACTCCACCTCTACTTAATGTAAAGACCCAGGTATTTCACTACTCCCACCGTTCTCTCGCCCCACTCTCACAACATACCTTCTTTGTCTGTCTCGCCTTCTGGATGCCCCTCTTTATTCCACTTCTCTTCGAACACTCCACTCACCACAATCAGGCTATCGTCTGCATAAGCAAACGGCTCTGTGCCTTCACCAAAATCTTCCCTTAGGAAGCTATCAAAAAAACGTTCCATAACACTGGCCCCAGGATGGAGCCTTGCGGACACCCTTTGCTCAGCTTCTTGCTTCTCTCCACGCCTCCCACTCTCAGAACCACTTCTCTATCCCTAAAATAGTCCTTCAAAACCTCATGGAGCCCCACTCTCTTATCGATCTAATATCAAGGGCCACCAAGCATTGTCAAAGGCCCCCGATATATCCGCAAAAATCCCAACCACCACTGGATCTGGTCTCTCCCTTATCTCTCTCTCCACACTCTCAAGGGCCGTCAATGTGCCTCTTCCCACTCTGAAACCATGCTGGCCACCATGCAGTAGGTCTCCCTGTTCTACAAAGTGGGTCAGCCTCGCCGTCAGCACTCTCCACCACCTTCCCCAGCACTGGCAACAGAGTTACCGGCCTGTACGACTTCACCAGGTCCGGAGGCTTTTCTTCACTCTTTAGGAATACCCTGACCAAGCCCACCTTCCACACTCTCGGGAAAATCCCATTTCTCAACATCTCATTAATTGTCGGTCAATTCCAAAACTCACTAACTCCATCTTACCAAATTTTACAGAAGGGCCAAAAAAACTGCTACATTTTAATTAAAGTACTACCAATACCCACAAAAATATGTCTAGATTGCTTGAATCAACCAGAACACACCTGATACATATTTTTAAATGAGTTTTGTTAGGATTATGAGAAAAAAATATTTAAATGTGTACTTAGTGAGTTTTGGAATAGGTTTGTACTTTTAGAGAGTTTTGTTGCAGTACTCAAAGGAATTAGATAGTTTTGTTGCAGTCCACAAAGACTTTTGAGGATTTACTATCTATATATATATAAGCGAAATCCCACTCACTGACTCATCACGAAATCTCAGGAACTACCGAACGGATTTACTTGAAACTTTGAACATAGGTTCGACTTGCCTCCTAGGTGCTCACTAAGAAACGATTTTGCGAAATTCCTTCAGGGCTTCGCCCCACACGTCTTCAAAGTTACCATGTTATTCTTATGGAAGCAACATTTTTGTATTGGAACATATGATTACATTAAGGAATATTAATTTTGTAAACAGCTGTTTACATTCTCATTCAAATTATTGAGGGAAGATTGGTAATAAAAAAAGAGGATAGTTGCAGCGAGTGAGCTTAGCGGCCAACCTAAACCTGACGGGGAGTGATTACTGACTGACTCATCATGAAATCTCAGGAACTACCAAACGTATTTACTTGAAACTTTAAACACAGGTTCGTCTTGCCTCTTAGGTGCTCACTAAGAAATGATTTAACAAAATTCCTTCAGGGCTCCACCCCACAGGCCTTCAAAATTTCAATATAACGTTATCCGCAATTTTTAATACAAAGTAGGAAACCTGCACTGTTAAAATTTGGAGTGATCACTTTTTTCTTAAGTGCTAAAAAAAAAAAAAAAAAAAAAAAAAAAAAAAAAAAAAAAAAAAAGCTTTAAACATTCCCTTTTGGGCTCCACCCCAAACAAGCTCACGATTACTGTATAGCCAACGTGTTGAAATTTGCCATGGACGGTTCTCTTTGCTTATAGATATTTATTAAGAAACTATTTTGCAAATATAGATTTTGAAGTACTTTAGGGCTCCGCCCCACTGTACTTCAGAATTTCTGTAGGGCCTCCGGGGTTGAAAATTGACATGGACGTTTATTTTTGCTCATGGGTGCTCCCTAAGAAATGGTTTTGCAAATATAGTTTTCAAAGTTCTTTAGGGCTCCGCTCCACAGGACTTCAAAATGACTTTAGGGCCTCCGGGGTCGATGTTTGAAATGGACGTTTCTTTTTGCTCATGGGTGCTTCATAGGAAACGGTTTTGCAAATATAGTTTTCGAAGTTCTTTAGGGCTCCGCCCCACAGGACTTCAAAATTACTTTAGGGCCTCCGGGATTTAAATTTGAATCGGACGTTCCTCTTTGCTCATCCTATACTCTTATACGAGCAATGTTTGCTTGTTTGCTTGTTTGCTTGCTTGCACGCTTGCACAATTATCTCAAAAACGGCTCCGACGATTTCCTTCAAATTTTGGAATATGGGGGTTTTGGCCACCAGAAATCGATTGGAGCTGGTCCCATAGCTGGGAAAAATCCGGTTTTCGCGCTAGAGCCCTTCAAAGATCCCATGTTATCCTTATGGAAATTTTTTAACTGAACAAAAATCAGCTGATAACTGTAGATAAAATAAACCAATGTGTTACATCTTTAACCTGTGGTTTTAGGAAAATCATACCAATGTGCAGCAAACCTTCCGCCTGGCGAGTGAGCGGAGCGAACGAGCTTTGTGTGAGAAACGAAAGTAATAATTTTACCGAGCTTAAGCTCGGTCCCCCTGGTACTAAGAAATAATTTTGCAAATTTCCTTTTGGTCTCCACCCCATAGAACCTCAAGATTACCATAGATTCTAGGGAGTATAGATTTAACGTGGATGTTCCGTTTTGCTAACAGGTGATCACTACGAAATGGTTTTGTAAATATAGTTTTTGAAGTTCTCTAGGGCTCCACCCCACCTGACTTCAAAGTTAATCAATGGCCAACGTTTTCTAAATTTGACATGGACGTTCCTCTTTGCTCATAAATGATCAATAAGAAACAATTTTGTAAATTTCCTTTAGGGCTCCTACCTACAAATTCTCAAAACTTAGATCCTGCGGGTCAAAATTTTACGTAAACGTTCCGTTTTGCTAAGGTATTCACTAAAAAACAGTTTTGCAAATTTTGTGTTTTATGTTCTTTAGGGCTCCGCCCCACATGACTTCAATATGACTGTAGAGCCTACGGGGTTGAAATTTGACATGGTCGTTCCTATTTGCTCATAGGTTGTCAGGGCCATTTATATTTAGGAAACCTTTTCTCACCAAGAATAGGTTTTGCGAAATTCCTTCAGAGTTCCACTCACACTACTTCATTGTTTCAAAGTCATTCTTAAAAAAGTAGATTTCGTTGCTCTTTAAAAAGATTTTATTACCTATAGAATAAATTCAATCACGGGCGAAGCCGTGACGGGCAACAGCTAGTTTTTTATATAATCAAGGCAAAATAAAACGAATTTGTTATAAAAAACACTATTTATTTAAAAAAGATTACTTTTTTCACATTTTTTTATTTTCCTAAAAAATTATGAAAAGATAAAACATGATGTGGGCCTATTTGAAAAAGATTACATTTTTTTTATATTTTTCTTAAAAACTCATAAACAGATTTAAAATGGTTTCAATATGGCATTAACATCAAAAGTTTCTTTACTTTACACAACAAAGTCTCCTTCTAGGATTAACATTTCATCGTCCATCGGTTCTTCTTCATCTTCGTTGCATTGATTTTCAGGTCCTTGAATTGGTTCCTTGCTAAAAAGATCTACATAGAACTTCAGGGACTCAAGGCTTGCCCAGTCTTCACCGTAGTGTTTTTTAAGGAGCTTTTTAACATCAGCTACCTTTTTCGGGTTGACGACAACATTATCGGGTTTTGTTGGAGCAATAATTCTATCGATCCTGCAGCCTCTCTTTGCAATACCTTTTGCCGTTCCTAAGTCAGTTAGGTAAGTGATCTCCCCTTGAACCTTTCCTCAATTACGATTTCCTCGTGTTAAAATAAATCTTTTACACGCAGAAAACTTAAAGTGCCAATCAGCCGGCTTCTTTACATTTCTTGTAGTTGCCTCTTTCCAATCGTGAACTTCAATGTCAGTTCCCAATCTGATTACAGAAGCTGATTCTTTAAATATTGTAAAGTACTCATCAGGGTGTACGATTGTTTCAAGTTTGCGTACTTTCCTCTCAATAACACCGAATATCTTATCTGGAGGTATGTAAGAATGCCCAGGAACTGGATAATGCAGTACAATTGTTTTGATATGCACTGGAGCTTTTGTGATTAGCCAGTTCAAGAGAGCAGTGATGACTATGGAGTTTTTTTTCTGACCCCCAGCTCCATCGGCAAATAGTCGGATTGTGTCTATATTTTCTGGAAATACAGTGTTTGATAAGCGATGAACGACACATGGTGCTATTTCACTGGAGCCCTTTACAGCTTCCATTTCGGTCCAGCCATAAATGAATGTATTTTCAGGGGTTTGATTTGAATGTGAAGTGCCTAAACACATTGTAAAATTGCTGACGTAAAACTGTCTTAAGAAGTAGGCAGATTGATCGGTTAACTTAGGGAAAATCAAATTTTTCTGACAATCGAATGAGTACGTAAGCTCATTTTCACCCTCATCTTGTAAAAGACGTTTCACCTCGTTTCTTGTGGATTGCTAACTCTGTTTTCAAAGTTGACCTCTCTTCGTCGTTTAATGTAGATTTAATCCTTCCACTCAATGACATTACTTGCCCGAAGGCTTTACCATGCATCACCGTGTGCCCGAAGGCATCACTCTCTCGCCCGAAGGCTCCGCCATGCACCACCAATTGCCCGAATGCTTCACTCTCTCACCCGAAGGCCCTCGCCCAAAGGCTCCATCTCTCACCTGGTAAAAATGAAAAACACATCTTTTAAATCAAATATCATCTTTTATTAAAAAAAACAACACTCTCATATTCTGACCTTAACCTAAACACTCTCAACTCAAAACGCATCTTGGCTTAACTAAAATTCCCTAAATCTAATCAGTTCTCAACGAGATAAACAAAACTCCTCCTTAACTAAAAGATAAATTTCTCCCAAAATTAACAAACACTCTCCTTAACCTAAACCTTACACTAATCACTCTCGAAACAAAAACAACTCTTTTCAAAAACCACTCTATAAACTAACCAAAAAAAAAAAAAAAATCTCCTTAACCTAACTTAAACTAAAGTATTTACAGTCCCCTTCGTCCTCCCCCCACTCCCGAACAATCCCTGTCTCCCACACTCTCTTAACCTACTCTGTTCCCTCCTCTACCTCTCGCTCATCGAGTCTGCTGGCCGAGCTGCTCCACAAACGCAGGGCACCTCTTGTCCCGAGCGTCCTGCGCAGTCGACCGGCGAGACTCACCTCTTTGCACGCAGTTCTCGCACCGGAGCACTGCTCCGGCGTCGCATGCCGAGTGGTGGTGGAACCCCGTGCACCTCCTACACCTCACTTCTCTTTTACAGCCGCTCGCTTTATGGTTGAAACCACAACAATTTAAGCACTTAAGGAAGGTTAGGACAGGTAATGGGGCCGAAGCCCAAGAACACCCGGGAGCCCCCCCCCCCCCGTATTACGGTTGGGACCCCCTTGCCACCACCCCCCGACTGAAGGCTCGCCACTTTGGGGTCGCCCATTCAGCCGGGTCGTTCGTGACAACTCAAAGGATTTACACACTTCCAATCCTTTCAAATCCGCAAATTCTGGGCCCGGATTGCCGATTCTGTCACACTTATACCTGTCCCCCTCACCCGAAGGATCATTGGGATACTCATTCTGAGCACATTCTCATCACACTGACCTGTGCCAGTTCATTTCTTCAACGCCTTTCGGCATTTTACTCCACCTTTGTTCATTCCAGTCACGGTTTTGTGACTTTCACCGCCCGAAGGCTCTCTCCATTTCACTTTTCGGACACCGCCACCTCTTGCGGCCCCGTCCTTAATTCTCTCTCTCGCCCGTAGGCCCATGTCTGTAGGCTTCATTCTTTTGCCCGTAGGCTCATGCCCGAAGGCTCCGCCATGCACTACAAATTGCCCTTAGGCTTCTCTCTCTCGCCCGTAGGCCCATGCCCGTAGGCTTCACTCTTTTGCCCGTAAGCTCATGCCCGAAGGCTCCGCCATGCACCACCAATTGCCCTTAGGCTTCTCTCTCACGCCCGCAGGCCCACGCCCGGAGGCTACTCCGTGCACTTCCAAATTCGCCCGAAGGCATCACTCTCACGCCCGGAGGCTGCTTGCCCAAAAGGCTCCACATCTCAAACCTGGGAAGAAGAAATAATAACACAACTTTTAAAAAACAAAATATCTCTCTTTAATCCACTCTCAACTTAAAATTAACTTTACATATGTTTTTCACACTGAAATTAAATCTGAACTCTTCTCAATAAAAAACTCTCAAAAAAGCACAACAACTTGAACTAACCTTGCTCCACTCTCATTTTGAAAACACTCAACTTAACCTAACATACATCTAAAAATCTCAACTGAAAAAACCTTTCTCTTTATAACGAACTAAAATTGACTCTCCGAAATTATAACTTGACTTAACACTCTCAGAAAAAAAACTTAACTACTAAAACTCCCTTATCGCTACACTCTCCTTAACCTAACTTAAAAACTACCCATATTTTCATATGTCCACTCTCCAGATCGTTTTTTCACCACTTCCCACCATGTAATTCTCGCCCCACACTCTCTTAGTCTAAGCTAACTCCCACCTACCACTCTCTCATCGGGCCCGCCGGCCGTACTGCTCCAAGAACGCCGGGCACCGTTTGTCCTGGGCGTCGTGGGCAGACGACCGACGAGACTCCTTCCTCAAGCAATTTACGCACCGGAGAACTGCTCCGGCGTCACATGCCAAATGGTGGTGGAAGCCCGCGCACCTCCTGCATCGGACTTCTTTAGTGCAAGAACTAGCCATATGGTTGAAATCCCAACAATTTAAACATTGTTTGACTTCTGGGAAATCCCTAACTCTAACCTCTCGCCCCAGCAAGGAGATGCGCGGGCGGTCCACCACCACCCGCCACGCGAATCTAGGGAGGCGGACCACAACGTTTTCCACGCCACTTTCTGGGCAATTCAACCTTACTCCACTTCTCATGACTGATGAACGAAACTCTTTCTCAGTCATTTCCCCTGAATCTCTCACCACGTTGAACAAACCCCCGGCGATGTCGGAGGTGCTGACCCCCACGGGCACCCCGTACAGGACGGGGACCCGTAGGGGGCAGCACCCTCCTCGCCCGTTTGTGTGGCCGCCTCCCTAGTCGTACCACTCACTCCCTCCACTCTCTCCTCCACACTCGTTGAGGGGAGCGGGGCCACCTCCCGGAGAACGCGAGCGGCCCGCCTGGCCCGCTTGCGGATCAGGCGCACCGCCTTGCCCTCCCCGGAAGGCTGCACCGACCGTGTCAGATCTCTGATCTCCCGGATCAGGTCCGACACGGCCAGTAGCCCACCCCTCTCCACCTCCTCTCCCACTTCTGAGGCCCCCACACTCTCTCCACCATAAGCGTCCGCTCCTCGCCCCACCGTCTCCGTCACCACCTCAGTCTCCACGCTCAACTCGTCGCCGGAGAGGTCCATCCTAAGCACCTCCCCGCACGCCTCTTCCGCCGCCGCCACCTCGTCGGCCCAGCTCACTCTCTTTCTTGACCTCTCCAAGCGCACTGCCAAGCATTCCTCGTCATCTGGTCTCTGACGAGACCACTCTTTTCTCCTCCGCCATCTGCAACACCACACTCACATTACTCATCATTTCGACCACTCACATTTACTCTCACTCTCACTTTCCGCCACTCTCACCTTCTCACTCTCTCGAGTAGCAACTTTTTCTCTCTTTTTACTCTCAACTTCTTCTTCCGCTACTTCTCTCTTTCTCTTCACTCTCTTTACTTTCTATTTAGACTTCTATTTCTCAATTTCTCACAACTTCTCACAACTTCTCAGCCTCTAGACCTAAAACAGAACAATACTTCAATTATTGTGCCATAGATCCACTCTCCACCTTCTCCACTCCCACCCATCACAAACGTGTCGAGCGTTAGCATCCTCCAACCCCAGGTGCGTGGAGCGGACAAGTCCGACACCAGTTCCCTGAGGAAGTTCCTCACGTCCACATGACGATCAGGCAAGAGGAAGTTCCCAGCGCCACCACGGGGCGGTCCTCGACTCCGTACAACTGAGTTGTTTCCGAACGGGGTCGGTTGTGGCCCTCATGCTTGATTCGTCTTGTACCACCACGTAGGGGTACGTCCCCCAATCCCTAGAGAGAGGAGGGCCTTAGCCAAGGCTTACAGAGAACCGCCGAACACCCGTTGGGTAGCCAGACCCTCAAGAACTGCGGTCTCCGAAGAGTGTCGTAGCTACCCCCGCCAATAAGGTTAGGACAGGTAATGGGGCCGAAGCCCAAGAGAACCCGGGAGCCCCCCGTATTTACGGTGAAGACCCCCTTGCCACCACCCCCCGACTGGAGGCTCGCCACTTGGGGTCGCCCATTCAGCCGGGACTCCCCCGATGCCCATACTCATCTCTGCCATGTTCCGAAATCATCACACCCACATCAATCTCTTCATTTGGGTGAAAAATTATGGGCACCAGAGCTATCACCTGTCCTCCCCCCCCATTTCGGGATCATAGGAGTTCTCACTCACTCAATCTTGGTCCGAGTTCATCTCCGCCCGAAGGCCCTTACCCGAAGGCATCACCTCACTCTCAATCAGAACCATGTCCTCTCCGCCCGAAGGCTCCTCGCCCGAAGCCTCTACTCTCTCCGCCATTTGCCATTTCTTTATTTTCTCCACACTTTCAATCTTGGTCCGTGTTCATCTCCGCCCGAAGGCCCTTGCCCGAAGGCATCACCTCACTCTCAATTAAAAACCATGTCTTCTCCGCCCGAAGGCTCCTAGCCCGTAGGCCTCCACTCTCTCCGCCATTTTTCATTTCTTTTACATTCTTCACACTTTCAGTCTTGGTCCGTGTTCATCTCCGCCCGAAGGCCACCGCCCGAAGGCCTCCACTCTCTCCGCCATTTGCACTTCAATTCTACACACTCTCAGTCTTGGTCCGAGTTCATCTCCGCCCGAAGGCCACCGCCCGAGGGCTTCCCACACTCTCAACTCACTCTCTCCGCCCGAAGGCCCTTGCCCGAAGGCATCACCTCCCTCTCAATCAGAAACAATGTCTTCTCCACTCTCTCCGCCATTTGCCATTTCTTTTACATTCTTCATACTTTCAATCTTGTTCCGCGTTCATCTCTACCCGAAGGCTCCTCGCCCGAAGGCCTCCACTCTCTCCGCCATTTGCTCTTCAATTCTTCACACTCTCAGTCTTGGTCCGTGTTCATTTCCGCCCGAAGGCCACCGCCCGAAGGCTCACTACTCTCTCAACTCTCTCTCCTCCGCCCGAGGGCTTCTCACTCTCTCACTCTTTGTTGATCTAAATTCTCACTCCGCCCGAAGGCCCTCCTCCTCTCCACCCTTCCCTCCCGTCATCCCTCCTATCTTTCCCCTCTCTTACCCTAGTCAAACACATCAAATCTGTTCTTATCCTACAAAAGAAACAACTCAAAATTACTTTGACTTCTAGACAAAACAAAATGACCTTCTGGTTTTAACTTATCACTAATTAACAACACAGCTTTACTCTATTAGAACACAAAATTCACTCTTCAGTTATTACTTATCCTACTTAAGTAAAAACCAGTCAAACGACCGTCCTCCTCTCTTATTGAAACACAAATTCACTCTTTCAAACAAACTAATTAGCCTTGCCCTATTAACACCAGTCAAAAGACCGTCTTTACTCTCCCGATCCCAAACACTCTCTTTCATCTGAAACCCAGTCAAAGACCGTCTCTTCACACAACACTCTCTTCCTCTTAATGCATCATCTCGTAAAATTTCAGGAAAACCGGGCAGTTTTTGTCGCGGGCATCATGCCCCGTTGTCCTAAATAAACGATTGTCCTCGACTCAATTAATGCATCTCAATGGCTCATTGCATTTCTTATTGCGATGAAAGCCGGCACAAGTCCGGCATCTTGCCTCTCTTTTACACTCTTGCGAATCATGTAAGTAGCCCCAGCAGTTAAGGCACTGCGGGACCTCCATGAATTCACGTATCTGATAGTTTTGGCCGTGAGCTGAGAGAAACTTCAAATGCCGAATCTCCCGCCAGAGAAACCTTGGCATCTGTATTACAAAATTTTCGCACCCCTTCTCGGGACATCTCATGGTCGCCGGATACCGGGTGATTGAGGCCATCACCTCCTTTACCTTCATACTCTTAGTCTCAGGCACAAGCCTCATTATCTCTTCTTTTATATCTACCAGTGGGGCCCCTTTGGGCACCCCATAGATCACTATACGCCCGAAGGCACTCTTGTTGATCAATCTCACAGTCATTTCACCGCCCGCTTTGCTCTCTATCACTCTTTCTTTTTCTTTTACTGGTTCCACGAACTCCAGCCTCTCATTAGCCTCTACACACTCAGACTCTTCCGTCGTCTTTCGCCTCACCCTTCTTAGAAGTTTAGAAACTCTCTTCGCTTTCTCTCGGATGACCCTTATTTCATCTCTAGGACATCCCTGTCCTACTGTTTTCGCAAGAACCTTTACGTCTCGCAAGAGGTCTTCCATTTCATCAAGGTCCTCAATCCCTCCTCTCATTTTCTCAACACTCTCTGTCTTGTCTCCATCATCTCCAGCACTCTCATCTCCTCGTTCTAAAGCCTCAACACTCTCTACGTCTGCGACCACAGACTCCGCCTTCTCCGGCTCGAACCCTCCACAAGCTCCCAGATTTTCGCTCCGACAGGGCCGCTCAACCACCGTCGCAGTACTTTCATCATCTGAGAAGAGATTGACGACTAAAATCTCCTCCTCATCACTCATCGACACTCTTTCGGACATTACCTTCACTTTCCTCGCACACTCATTTCTGCGCTCCATTTCGAGAGCCATCTGCCCACGCAGAAGATCGAACTCTGTTTCCAGTCTGTTTGCCAGAGCTAATTCATCATCAAAGTTCATCTGGCCAGGGGCAGTTTCTTCATCAGATTCTGTACACCCAAATCGGGGTCCCAAACCCGTCCACTTTAATTTCTTGTCTTCCATACTCTTAACACTCTCGTTTACTTTCTGCACTTAATCGCCTTCTCTTCTCACACTCTTTTACACTCCCAGTTCTCACTTTTTAAATTCTCAGAGTCTTACAGAACCTGTAACAAAACACTCTCATTATCCAGTCATCTCTTGCAACAATACTTTACTGACATTCACTCTTCTTTCATTCACCCTCCACCACCTCTCACTCACTCTCTCACGCCTTAGACTACCTGCCTAGCCTAGGCCTTCTAGGTCCCTACTGACCCTATTCTAAAACCTCCTCCGCGCCCACTCTTTCCCCCCCCATTCACAAACGTGTCGAGCGTTAGCATCCTCCAACCCCAGGTGCGTGGAGCGGACAAGTCCGACACCAGTTCCCTGAGGAAGTCCCTCACGTCCACATGACGATCAGGCAAGAGGAAGTTCCCAGCGCCACCACGGGGAGGTCCTCGACTCCGTACAACTGAGTTGTTTCCGAACGGGGTCGGTTGTGGCCCTCATGCTTGATTCGTCTTGTACCACCACGTAGGGGTACGTCCCCCCAATCCCTAGAGAGAGGAGGGCCGGAGCCAAGGCTTACAGAGAACCGCCGAACACCCGTTGGGTAGCCAGACCCGCAAGAACTGCGGTCTCCGAAGAGTGTCGTAGCTACCCCCGCCAATAAGGTTAGGACAGGTAATGGGGCCGAAGCCCAAGAACACCCTGGAGCCCCCCCGTATTACGGTTGGGACCCCCTTGCCACCACCCCCCGACTGCAGGCTCGCCTCGGAAGGGTCGCCCATTCAGCCGGGTCGTTCGTGACAACTCGTAGGATTTCACACAACCAATCCTTCCGCAACCGCCCATTCTGGGCCCGGTTTGCCGATTCTGTCACTCTTATACCTGTCCCCCTCACCCGAAGGATCATTGGGATACTCATTCTGAGTAATCTCAATCGCACTGACCTTGTGCCAGTTCTTGCTCCACGGCCCGTTCGGTATTTTGCTCCTCTTCAGCATTGCGGCATTGCTTTGGTCTTTCAGTCACCTTCCGTGACTATCCCCGCCCGAAGGCTTTCTTCATATTCTCTCATCGGACACTTCCGCCTCTTGCGGCCCCGTCCGTTATTTCACCTTCCACTTCGCTTTCTGTCATGCACCACGACAATGCCCGTGGGCTACCTCTCACACTCGCAGGCTCGCGCCTAAAAGGCTCTGCCATTTCGCCAACGGCCCTTAGGCCTCTCTCACTCGCCCGTAGGCCCGTGCCCAAAGGCTTCACTCACTTGCCCGCAGGCTCTTGCCCAAAAGCTAAGTCATGCACCTCTTTGCCCTTAGGCATTCTCACTCACCCACAGGCCCATGCCCATAGGCTTCATTCACATAGCCCGTAGGCTCCGCCATGCACCACCATTCGCCCGTAGGCTCCTCACTCTCGCCCGTAGGCCCATGCCCGTAGGCTTCATTCACATGCCCGCAGGCTCATGCCCGTAGGCTCCGTCATGCACCACCATTCGCCCGTAGGCTCCACACTCTCGCCCGTAGGCCCATGCCCGTAGGCTTCATTCACATGCCCGTAGGCTCACGCCCGTAGGCTCCGCCATGTACCACCAGTCGCCCGTAGGCTTCACTCTCGCCCGTAGGCCCTTGCCCGTAGGCTTCACTCACATGCCCGTAGGCTCATGCCCGTAGGCTCCGCCATGCACCACCAGTCGCCCGTAGGCTTCACTCTCGCCCGTAGGCCCTTGCCCATAGGCTTCACTCACATGCCCGTAGGCTCATGCCCGAAGGCTCCGCCATGCACCACCAGTTGCCCGTAGGCTTCACTCTCGCCCGTAGGCCCTTGCCCGTAGGCTTCACTCACACTCTCCGCCATGCATCACCAGTTGCCCGTAGGCTTCACTCTCTCGCCCGTAGGCTCATGCCCGTAGGCTCATGCCCGTAGGCTCATGCCCGTAGGCTCCAACATGCACTACCAATCGCCCGTAGGCTTAACACTCTCGTCCTGAGGCTACTTTCCAAAAGACTCCACAACTCGACCCTGGGAAGAAAAAGCAACAACACAACTTTAAAGCAAAAATTTCATCTTTAATTTCTCAATAAAATAACTCTCCAACACTCTCACTTAACCTAAAACTTAACCTACTATTTACACTTGATCAAAACTCTCAGAAAACAGCTACTTAACTATCCTATATCTACCCCACTCTCGTATTGAACATTCTTAACTAAATAAAATTCTCAACAAAAACAGCTACTTATACTAACTTCTCCACCCTCTCATCAAACTCTCTACTAAGCCTAACCTACATCTAAAAGAAAACTCAACTGAAAATATAATCTTTCTCTTTTGACAACTAAAATTGACACCTTTGAAAAAGAAAAACTTAACCACTAACCCTCCTTCACCACAACACTCTCCTTAAACTAACTTAGACTATCCACTTTCATTTACCCCACTCTTCTAATAGTTCTCCACCACCCTCGACTTTAGATTTCCGCCCCACACTCCTTAGATTAAACTCCCCACCTACCACTCTCTCATCGGGCCCGCCTGCCGTACTGCTCCAGGAACGCCGGGCACCGTTTGTCCCGGGCGTCGTGGGCAGACGACAGACGGGCCTCCCTTCTCAAACAATTGACGCACCGGAGCACATCTCCGGCGTCGCATGCCGAGTGGTGGTGGAAACCCGCGCACCTCCTGCATCGGACTTCCCTCTGACAAACACTTGCAATATGTTCAAAGTTCCAGCAATTTAAACACTGTTCTAGCTCAGGAAAGTCTCTTACTCTGATGTCCCGTCCGAGCAAGGAGATGCGCGGGCGGTCCACCACCACCCGCTACACGAACCTCGGACAGGTAATGGGGCCGAAGCCCAAGAACACCCGGGAGCCCCCCCGTATTACGGTTGGGACCCCCTTGCCACCACCCCCCGACTGCAGGCTCGCCTCGGAAGGGTCGCCCATTCAGCCGGGTCGTTCGTGACAACTCGTAGGATTTCACACAACCAATCCTTCCGCAACCACCCATTCTGGGCCCGGTTTGCCGATTCTGTCACACTTTTACCTGTCCCCCTCACCCGAAGGATCACTGGGATACTCATTCTGAGTACTCGAATTGCTCTGCACCTTGCCAGTTCCTTTCTCCACCGCCTTTCGGCCATTTACACCACTTGGACACTGACACGATGCCAGTTCATCGCTTCCACCGCCTTTCGGCATCTTTCTCCACTTGTGCACTGATTCTTCGCCAGTTTTATGCTTGCACCATCTGTCAACATCTTACTCCACTTTGATTTTCTGTCACCTTCTGTGACTATCCCGCCCAAAGGCTTTCATCATACTCTCTCATTTAATTCTTCCGCCACTTTCGTCTTCGTCCATCTCTTCACCATCCACACTCACGCCATAGCCCATGCCCGTAGGCTTCATCTTCATACTTTAAGCTCGTGCCCGTAGGCCCCGCCATACAACCATTTGCCCACAGGCTTCACTCTATTGCCCGTAGGCCCATGCCTGTAGGCTCCGCAATGCATCACCAGCTGCCCGTAGGCCACACTCTCTCGCCCGTAGGCCCATGCCCGTAGGCTCCGCCATGCATCACCAGTTGCCCGTTGGCCACACTCTCTCGCCCGTAGGCTCATGCCCGTAGGCTCATGCCCGTAGGCTCCGTCATGCACCACCAATCACCCGTAGGCTCCACTCTCTCGCCCGAAGGCTCGTGCCCGTAGGCTCCACCACCCATCACCGAAGCCCTTAGGCTTCACATCTCTCGCCCGTAGGCTCACGCTCGTAGGCTCCACCACACTTCTCCAGTTGCCCGTAGGCCACTCTTACTCGCCCGCAGGCTCATGCCCGTAGGCTCCGTCATACACCGCCACTCGCCCGTAGGCATCACTCTCTTGCCAGTAGGCTCACGCCCGTAGGCTCCACCATGCATCACCAACGCCCGTAGGCTTCCGTCTCTCGCCCGTAGGCTCTCGCCCTTAGGCTACATCATGCACCACCAAACGCCCTTCGGCTCCACTCTCTCGCCCGTAGGCCCACGCCCGTAGGCTCCACCATGCATCACCAACGCCCGTAGGCTTCCGTCTCTCGCCCGTAGGCTCTCGCCCTTAGGCTACATCATGCACCACCAAACGCCCTTAGGCTCCACTCTCTCGCCCGTGGGCTCACGCCCGTAGGCTCCACCATGCATCACCAACGCCCGCAGGCTTCACTTCTCTCGCCCGTAGGCTCACGCCCGCAGGCTCCGTCATGCACCACCACTCGCCCGTAGGCCTCTCTCTCTCGCCCGTAGGCTCATGCCCGTAGGCTTCGTCATGCACCACCAATCGCCAGTAGGATTCACTCTCTTGCCCGTAGGCTATTTTCTAAGATACCACGACTCAACCCTGGGAAAAATTAATAACACATCTTTAAAGCAAAACCTCAACTTTAATTCTCCGAAATCTCCTCCAACAACTCTCACTTACCCTACTATTTACACTTAACCTAATATTTACACTTACTAAATCAAAACCTCAAAACAAATCTCTTTGTCCTAAATCTAATCCACTCTCATTTAACAACTAAACTTTCTCGCTCTCAACAAAAAACTACCACTTATCTAACTTCCCCGCCCTCTCCCGTCCACTCTCTTCTTAACCTAACCTACATCTAACAAACTCAACTGAAAAACTTCTCTCTTAAACTTAAATAACCCTTTGAAAAACAATAGAAAAACTTAACCACTACACTCCTTCACGACTCCACTCTCCCTTAACTAGCTTAAGAACTATCCACTCTCGTCTCTTGCTTCTAATGTTCTCCACCACTCTTGACCTCAAGTCCCACCCCTCACTTCTTAAAATTACTCCCCCTACCACTCGCTCAACGAGCCCGCCTGCCGTACTCCTCCAAGAACGCCGGGCACCGCTTGTCCCGGGCGTCATGGGCAGCCGACAGACGGGACTCCCTCCGCAGACAGTTGACGCACCGGAGCACAGCTCCGGCGTCGCATGCCGAGTGGTGGTGGAAGCCCGCGCACTTCCTGCATCGTACCTCTCTCTTACACGCACTAGCGATGTGCTCGAAATCCCAGCAGTTCAAGCACTGCTCCAACTCCGGGAAGTCTCTGACTCGGACTTCCCGTCCGAGCAATAAAATGCGCGGGATGTCCACCACCACCCGCCACGCAAACCTAGGGAGGCGGACCACCACATTCTCAAAGCCCCTTTCCGGGCAACTCAACTTGCAACCACTTCTCTTTACCATTGTGCAAAACTCCTTCTCTGACAGCTCCCCCACTTCTCTCAAGACTTGAAAAAGCCCCTTGGCAATGTCTGGGGTGCTGACCCCCTCGGGCACCCCGTACAGGACGACGGACCCAAAGGGGGCAACACCCACCTCGCCTGTTTGTGTGGCCGCCTCCCTAGTCGCCACACTCACCTCCACTCTCGCCTCCACACTCGCTGAGGGGAGGGGGGCCACCTCCCGGAGAGCACGAGCGGCACGCCTGGCCCGCTTGCGAATCATTCGCACCGCCTCGCCCTCCCCGGAAGGCTGCACCGACCGTGCCAGGTCCCTGATCTCACGGATCAGGCCCGACACGGCCAGCAGCCCGCCCCTCTCCTCCTCCTCTCCCTCCACCCCATCACACACAACGTCTCCACCTTCCGTCTCAACTTCACGTTCCGTCTCTACCGCCTCCTCCACTCCCAGCCCCAACTCGTCACCCGACAAGTCCATCTGGAGCACCTCGCCACTACTTCCCGCCTTCTCCGCCGCCGCCACCTCGTCGGCCCAGCTCACACGCTTTCTCAACCTCTCCATCCTGTTTGCCAAGACCTCCTCGTCCTCGCTCTCAGAAGTCTCCACATCTCTCTTCTTCTCCTCCGCCATCTACAACACCACACTCACATTACTCGTCTCATCAACCTCTCACACATACTCTCACTCTCTCGCACATCGTCCACCACTCTCACCTTCTAGGTCACTCCAATCACTCTCGTCTCAAACTTTTCACTCCGTCCTCTCTCTACTTCTTCTTCCTCTCCTCTCTTTCTCTTCGCTCTCTTTTCTCTTCCACAACTCTCCTTCTCTTTATTCTTTACTTTCGTCAGACTTTACTCAACTTCTTCACAACTGCTCAACTTCAAGACCTAAAACAGAACAATACTTCAATTATCGTGTCTCAGGTCCACTCTCCACCTTCTCCACTCCCACCCATCACAAACGTGTCGAGCGTTAGCATCCTCCAACCCCAGGTGCGTGGAGCGGACAAGTCCGACACCAGTTCCCTGGGGAAGTCCCTCACGTCCACGTGACGATCGGGCAAGAGGAAGTTCCCAGCGCCACCACGGGGAGGTCCTCGACTCCGTACAACTGAGTTGTTTCCGAACGGGGTCGGTTGTGGCCCTCATGCTTGATTCGTCTAGCACCACCGCGTAGGGGTACGTCCCCCCAAACCCCTAGAGAGAGGGGGGCCGGAGCCAAGGCTTACAGAGAGCCGCCGAACACCCGTTGGGTAGCCAGACCCGCAAGAACTGCGGTCTCCGAAGAGTGTCATAGCTACCCCCGCCCACGAACCTCGGACAGTGGAATCTTCGTTAAACGATGAATTAATTTATTCACTTGTGTAATGATTGCCGTATTAAATCATTGCAAGACTTTATCTGGTACGCCGTAGCTCATGTTGTGAAAAAATCTAAATCTAAAAGGACAGGTAATGGGGCCGAAGCCCAAGAAAACCCAGGAGCCCACCCGTATTACGGTGACGACCCCCTTTCCTCCACCCCTGGCTACAGACTCGCCATTTAGGGTCGTCCATTCAGCCACATATTATCTCTGCCCATAATATGGTATGAGATAATATGGTGCCCATATTATCTCTGCCATGTTCCGAAATACATCCACTTTCAGCCTCTTCTTAGGGTGATAGTTTGGGCACCAGAGCTTAACCTGTCCTCTCCCCCCATTTCGGGATCATTGGAATTTCATCTCAGGCCACAGGCCTCATACTCCTCTTTTGTTATACTTCTCCTTTTTTTCCCAAAGGCCATTTCACATTCATTTTTTTCTTTCTCTTGATTTAGCAATTAGATTCCTCTTTCAATCTTGGTCCAAAATCAGTCATTCATTCTTTCCCTTCGCCCGATGGGTCCATTACCCTCAGTCAAGGATATTCTTCTCTGCCCAAAGGCTTCACATTCCCCGCTCGAAGGCTACCGCACTATCCGCCATTTGTCACTTCCCCGCCCGAAGGCCTCTCTCACTCTTCAGCCAGAGTGACTCCGTGCAGCCTCCTTTGCCCCTACCGAGACCAGTTAAGCTTCTTCTGCCCACCACTCATCACTCTCTATTTGAATATTTCTTCTCTTCACTCTCCCTTATCACTCTCTGTTTCTCCCCACTCTCTTATTACTTATCACCCTCTTTATAATGTCTTCTCTTCACTCTCTTTTACTTATTTACTCTCTTCAGAATGTCTGTCTATTCACAAGGCTCTAGACCTAGTACGCTGCACCCACAGCTGAGGTTGGACGTGCACCACCACTGTTTTTGTCCCATCACGGTTGCTCGGTCCCGCCTGCGCCTGGCTATCTAGACGATGGATTTTATAGTCGTAGTTGGTGTTTATGCCGTGCAGGACTGCCTTAAACTGAGTATGGAAGAGTGTGCACACTTTTTTCACTTGAAAAACTGGCAGAGCCACCAAACAGGATTTCATGCACAAGCTGACAGTGTGGAGTCGTGGAATGTTCGCTAAACGATGAATTAATTCATTCACTTGTGTTTTGATTGAATTGTTTAATCATTGCAATACTTTATCTGGTACGCCGTAGCTCATGTCGAGAAAAAATCTAATTCTAAACGAAGAGGTAATGGGGCCGAAGGTCAAGAAAACCCGGGAGCCCACCCGTATTACGGTGACGACCCCCTTTCCTCCACCCCTGACTGCAGACTCGCCATTTAGGGTCGTCCATTCATTCACATTTTATCTCTGCCCATAATATGGTGTGAGATAATATGGTGTCCATATTATCTCTGCCATGTTCCGAAATACACCCACTTTAAGCCTATTCTTAGGGTGATAGTTTGGGCACCAGAGATTAACCTGTCCTCCTCCCCCGTTTTGGGATCATTGGAATTTCACCTCCGGCCACAGGCCTCTTACTCCTCTTTTGTTATACTTCTCCTTTTTTCCCAAAGGCCATTTCACATTCATTTTTTCTTTCTCTTGATTTAGCAATTAGATTCCTCTTTCAATCTTGGTCCAAAATCAGTCATTCATTCTTTCCTTTCGCCCGATGGGTCCATTACCCTCAGTCAAGGATATTCTTCTCTGCCCAAAGGCTTCACATTCCCCGCTCGAATGTTCGCTAAACGATGAATTAATTCATTCACTTGTGTTTTGATTGAATTGTTTAATCATTGCAATACTTTATCTGGTACGCCGTAGCTCATGTCGAGAAAAAATCTAATTCTAAACGAAGAGGTAATGGGGCCGAAGGTCAAGAAAACCCGGGAGCCCACCCGTATTACGGTGACGACCCCCTTTCCTCCACCCCTGACTGCAGACTCGCCATTTGGGGTCGTCCATTCATTCACATTTTATCTCTGCCCATAATATGGTGTGAGATAATATGGTGTCCATATTATCTCTGCCATGTTCCGAAATACACCCACTTTAAGCCTATTCTTAGGGTGATAGTTTGGGCACCAGAGATTAACCTGTCCTCCTCCCCCGTTTTGGGATCATTGGAATTTCACCTCCGGCCACAGGCCTCTTACTCCTCTTTTGTTATACTTCTCCTTTTTTCCCAAAGGCCATTTCACATTCATTATTTCTTTCTCTTGATTTTGCAATTAGATTCCTCTTTCAATCTTGGTCCAAAATCAGTCATTCATTCTTTCCTTTCGCCCGATGGGTCCATTACCCTCAGTCAAGGATATTCTTCTCTGCCTAAAGGCTTCACATTCCCCGCTCGAAGGCTACCGCACTCTCCGCCATTTGTCACTTCCCCGCCCGAAGGCCTCTCTCACTCTTCAGCCAGAGTGACTCCGTGCAGCCTCCTTTGCCCCTACCGAGACCAGTTGAGCTTCTTCTGCCCACCACTCATCACTCTCTATTTGAATATTTCTTCTCTTCACTCTCCCTTATCACTCTATGTTTCTCCCCACTCTCTTATTACTTATCACCCTCTTTATAATGTCTTCTCTTCACTCTCTTTTACTTATTTACTCTCTTCAGAATGTCTGTCTATTCACAAGGCTCTAGACCTGGTACGCTGCACCCACAGCTGAGGTTGGACGTGCACCACCACTGTTTTTGTCCCATCACGGTTGCTCGGTCCCGCCTGCGCCTGGCTATCTAGACGATGGATTTTATAGTCGTAGTTGGTGTTTATGCCGTGCAGGACTGCCTTAAACTGAGTATGGTAGAGTGTGCACACTTTTTTCACTTGAAAAACTGGCAGAGCCACCAAACAGGATTTCATGCACAAGCTGACAGTGTGGAGTCGTGGAATGTTCGCTAAACGATGAATTAATTCATTCACTTGTGTTTTGATTGAATTGTTTAATCATTGCAATACTTTATCTGGTACGCCGTAGCTCATGTCGAGAAAAAATCTAATTCTAAACGAAGAGGTAATGGGGCCGAAGGTCAAGAAAACCCGGGAGCCCACCCGTATTACGGTGACGACCCCCTTTCCTCCACCCCTGACTGCAGACTCGCCATTTGGGGTCGTCCAATCATTCACATTTTATCTCTGCCCATAATATGGTGTGATATAATATGGTGTCCATATTATCTCTGCCATGTTCCGAAATACACCCACTTTAAGCCTATTCTTAGGGTGATAGTTTGGGCACCAGAGATTAACCTGTCCTCCTCCCCCGATTTGGGATCATTGGAATTTCACCTCCGGCCACAGGCCTCTTACTCCTCTTTTGTTATACTTCTCCTTTTTTCCCAAAGGCCATTTCACATTCATTTTTTCTTTCTCTTGATTTAGCAATTAGATTCCTCTTTCAATCTTGGTCCAAAATCAGTCATTCATTCTTTCCTTTCGCCCGATGGGTCCATTACCCTCAGTCAAGGATATTCTTCTCTGCCCAAAGGCTTCACATTCCCCGCTCGAAGGCTACCGCACTCTCCGCCATTTGTCACTTCCCCGCCCGAAGGCCTCTCTCACTCTTCAGCCAGAGTGACTCCGTGCAGCCTCCTTTGCCCCTACCGAGACCAGTTGAGCTTCTTCTGCCCACCACTCATCACTCTCTATTTGAATATTTCTTCTCTTCACTCTCCCTTATCACTCTCTGTTTCTCCCCACTCTCTTATTACTTATCACCCTCTTTATAATGTCTTCTCTTCACTCTCTTTTACTTGTTTACTCTCTTCAGAATATCTGTCTATTCACAAGGCTCTAGACCTGGTACGCTGCACCCACAGCTGAGGTTGGACGTGCACCACCACTGTTTTTGTCCCATCACGGTTGCTCGGTCCCGCCTGCGCCTGGCTATCTAGACGATGGATTTTATAGTCGTAGTTGGTGTTTATGCCGTGCAGGACTGCCTTAAACTGAGTATGGAAGAGTGTGCACACTTTTTTCACTTGAAAAACTGGCAGAGCCACCAAACAGGATTTCATGCACAAGCTGACAGTGTGGAGTCGTGGAATGTTCGCTAAACGATGAATTAATTCATTCACTTGTGTTTTGATTGAATTGTTTAATCATTGCAATACTTTATCTGGTACGCCGTAGCTCATGTCGAGAAAAAATCTAATTCTAAACGAAGAGGTAATGGGGCCGAAGGTCAAGAAAACCCGGGAGCCCACCCGTATTACGGTGACGACCCCCTTTCCTCCACCCCTGACTGCAGACTCGCCATTTAGGGTCGTCCATTCATTCACATTTTATCTCTGCCCATAATATGGTGTGAGATAATATGGTGTCCATATTATCTCTGCCATGTTCCGAAATACACCCACTTTAAGCCTATTCTTAGGGTGATAGTTTGGGCACCAGAGATTAACCTGTCCTCCTCCCCCGTTTTGGGATCATTGGAATTTCACCTCCGGCCACAGGCCTCTTACTCCTCTTTTGTTATACTTCTCCTTTTTTCCCAAAGGCCATTTCACATTCATTTTTTCTTTCTCTTGATTTAGCAATTAGATTCCTCTTTCAATCTTGGTCCAAAATCAGTCATTCATTCTTTCCTTTCGCCCGATGGGTCCATTACCCTCAGTCAAGGATATTCTTCTCTGCCCAAAGGCTTCACATTCCCCGCTCGAATGTTCGCTAAACGATGAATTAATTCATTCACTTGTGTTTTGATTGAATTGTTTAATCATTGCAATACTTTATCTGGTACGCCGTAGCTCATGTCGAGAAAAAATCTAATTCTAAACGAAGAGGTAATGGGGCCGAAGGTCAAGAAAACCCGGGAGCCCACCCGTATTACGGTGACGACCCCCTTTCCTCCACCCCTGACTGCAGACTCGCCATTTGGGGTCGTCCATTCATTCACATTTTATCTCTGCCCATAATATGGTGTGAGATAATATGGTGTCCATATTATCTCTGCCATGTTCCGAAATACACCCACTTTAAGCCTATTCTTAGGGTGATAGTTTGGGCACCAGAGATTAACCTGTCCTCCTCCCCCGTTTTGGGATCATTGGAATTTCACCTCCGGCCACAGGCCTCTTACTCCTCTTTTGTTATACTTCTCCTTTTTTCCCAAAGGCCATTTCACATTCATTATTTCTTTCTCTTGATTTTGCAATTAGATTCCTCTTTCAATCTTGGTCCAAAATCAGTCATTCATTCTTTCCTTTCGCCCGATGGGTCCATTACCCTCAGTCAAGGATATTCTTCTCTGCCTAAAGGCTTCACATTCCCCGCTCGAAGGCTACCGCACTCTCCGCCATTTGTCACTTCCCCGCCCGAAGGCCTCTCTCACTCTTCAGCCAGAGTGACTCCGTGCAGCCTCCTTTGCCCCTACCGAGACCAGTTGAGCTTCTTCTGCCCACCACTCATCACTCTCTATTTGAATATTTCTTCTCTTCACTCTCCCTTATCACTCTCTGTTTCTCCCCACTCTCTTATTACTTATCACCCTCTTTATAATGTCTTCTCTTCACTCTCTTTTACTTATTTACTCTCTTCAGAATGTCTGTCTATTCACAAGGCTCTAGACCTGGTACGCTGCACCCACAGCTGAGGTTGGACGTGCACCACCACTGTTTTTGTCCCATCACGGTTGCTCGGTCCCGCCTGCGCCTGGCTATCTAGACGATGGATTTTATAGTCGTAGTTGGTGTTTATGCCGTGCAGGACTGCCTTAAACTGAGTATGGTAGAGTGTGCACACTTTTTTCACTTGAAAAACTGGCAGAGCCACCAAACAGGATTTCATGCACAAGCTGACAGTGTGGAGTCGTGGAATGTTCGCTAAACGATGAATTAATTCATTCACTTGTGTTTTGATTGAATTGTTTAATCATTGCAATACTTTATCTGGTACGCCGTAGCTCATGTCGAGAAAAAATCTAATTCTAAACGAAGAGGTAATGGGGCCGAAGGTCAAGAAAACCCGGGAGCCCACCCGTATTACGGTGACGACCCCCTTTCCTCCACCCCTGACTGCAGACTCGCCATTTGGGGTCGTCCAATCATTCACATTTTATCTCTGCCCATAATATGGTGTGATATAATATGGTGTCCATATTATCTCTGCCATGTTCCGAAATACACCCACTTTAAGCCTATTCTTAGGGTGATAGTTTGGGCACCAGAGATTAACCTGTCCTCCTCCCCCGATTTGGGATCATTGGAATTTCACCTCCGGCCACAGGCCTCTTACTCCTCTTTTGTTATACTTCTCCTTTTTTCCCAAAGGCCATTTCACATTCATTTTTTCTTTCTCTTGATTTAGCAATTAGATTCCTCTTTCAATCTTGGTCCAAAATCAGTCATTCATTCTTTCCTTTCGCCCGATGGGTCCATTACCCTCAGTCAAGGATATTCTTCTCTGCCCAAAGGCTTCACATTCCCCGCTCGAAGGCTACCGCACTCTCCGCCATTTGTCACTTCCCCGCCCGAAGGCCTCTCTCACTCTTCAGCCAGAGTGACTCCGTGCAGCCTCCTTTGCCCCTACCGAGACCAGTTGAGCTTCTTCTGCCCACCACTCATCACTCTCTATTTGAATATTTCTTCTCTTCACTCTCCCTTATCACTCTCTGTTTCTCCCCACTCTCTTATTACTTATCACCCTCTTTATAATGTCTTCTCTTCACTCTCTTTTACTTGTTTACTCTCTTCAGAATATCTGTCTATTCACAAGGCTCTAGACCTGGTACGCTGCACCCACAGCTGAGGTTGGACGTGCACCACCACTGTTTTTGTCCCATCACGGTTGCTCGGTCCCGCCTGCGCCTGGCTATCTAGACGATGGATTTTATAGTCGTAGTTGGTGTTTATGCCGTGCAGGACTGCCTTAAACTGAGTATGGTAGAGTGTGCACACATTTTTCACTTGAAAAACTGGCAGAGCCACCAAACAGGATTTCATGCACAAGCTGACAGTGTGGAGTCGTGGAATGTTCGCTAAACGATGAATTAATTCATTCACTTGTGTTTTGATTGAATTGTTTAATCATTGCAATACTTTATCTGGTACGCCGTAGCTCATGTCGAGAAAAAATCTAATTCTAAACGAAGAGGTTATGGTGCCGAAGGTCAAGAAAACCCGGGAGCCCACCCGTATTACGGTGACGACCCCCTTTCCTCCACCCCTGACTGCAGACTCGCCATTTGGGGTCGTCCATTCATTCACATTTTATCTCTGCCCATAATATGGTGTGAGATAATATGGTGTCCATATTATCTCTGCCATGTTCCGAAATACACCCACTTTAAGCCTATTCTTAGGGTGATAGTATGGGCACCAGAGATTAACCTGTCCTCCTCCCCCGTTTTGGGATCATTGGAATTTCACCTCCGGCCACAGGCCTCTTACTCCTCTTTTGTTATACTTCTCCTTTTTTTCCCAAAGGCCATTTCACATTCATTTTTTCTTTCTCTTGATTTAGCAATTAGATTCCTCTTTCAATCTTGGTCCAAAATCAGTCATTCATTCTTTCCTTTCGCCCGATGGGTCCATTACCCTCAGTCAAGGATATTCTTCTCTGCCCAAAGGCTTCACATTCCCCGCTCGAAGGCTACCGCACTCTAGGCCATTTGTCACTTCCCCGCCCGAAGGCCTCTCTCACTCTTAAGCCAGAGTGACTCCGTGCAGCCTCCTTTGCCCCTACCGAGACCAGTTGAGCTTCTTCTGCCCACCACTCATCACTCTCTATTTGAATATTTCTTCTCTTCACTCTCCCTTATCACTCTCTGTTTCTCCCCAATCTCTTATTACTTATCACCTTCTTTATAATGTCTTCTCTTCACTCTCTTTTACTTATTTACTCTCTTCAGAATGTCTGTCTATTCACAAGGCTCTAGACCTGGTACGCTGCACCCACAGCTGAGGTTGGACGTGCACCACCACTGTTTTTGTCCCATCACGGTTGCTCGGTCCCGCCTGCGCCTGGCTATCTAGGCGATGGATTTTATAGTCGTAGTTGGTGTTTATGCCGTGCAGGACTGCCTTAAACTGAGTATGGTAGAGTGTGCACACTTTTTTCACTTGAAAAACTGGCAGAGCCACCAAACAGGATTTCATCCACAAGCTGACAGTGTGGAGTCGTGGAATGTTCGCTAAACGATGATTTAATTCATTCACTTGTGTTTTGATTGAATTGTTTAATCATTGCAATACTTTATCTGGTACGCCGTAGCTCATGTCGAGAAAAAATCTAATTCTAAACGAAGAGGTAATGGGGCCGAAGGTCAAGAAAACCCGGGAGCCCACCCGTATTACGGTGACGACCCCCTTTCCTCCACCCCTGACTGCAGACTCGCCATTTGGGGTCGTCCAATCATTCACATTTTATCTCTGCCCATAATATGGTGTGAGATAATATGGTGTCCATATTATCTCTGCCATGTTCCGAAATACACCCACTTTAAGCCTATTCTTAGGGTGATAGTTTGGGCACCAGAGATTAACCTGTCCTCCTCCCCCGTTTTGGGATCATTGGAATTTCACCTCCGGCCACAGGCCTCTTACTCCTCTTTTGTTATACTTCTCCTTTTTTCCCAAAGGCCATTTCACATTCATTTTTTCTTTCTCTTGATTTAGCAATTAGATTCCTCTTTCAATCTTGGTCCAAAATCAGTCATTCATTCTTTCCTTTCGCCCGGTGGGTCCATTACCCTCAGTCAAGGATATTCTTCTCTGCCCAAAGGCTTCACATTCCCCGCTCGAAGGCTACCGCACTCTCCGCCATTTGTCACTTCCCCGCCCGAAGGCCTCTCTCACTCTTCAGCCAGAGTGACTCCGTGCAGCCTCCTTTGCCCCTACCGAGACCAGTTGAGCTTCTTCTGCCCACCACTCATCACTCTCTATTTGAATATTTCTTCTCTTCACTCTCCCTTATCACTCTCTGTTTCTCCCCACTCTCTTATTACTTATCACCCTCTTTATAATGTCTTCTCTTCACTCTCTTTTACTTGTTTACTCTCTTCAGAATGTCTGTCTATTCACAAGGCTCTAGACCTGGTACGCTGCACCCACAGCTGAGGTTGGACGTGCACCACCACTGTTTTTGTCCCATCACGGTTGCTCGGTCCCGCCTGCGCCTGGCTATCTAGACGATGGATTTTATAGTCGTAGTTGGTGTTTATGCCGTGCAGGACTGCCTTAAACTGAGTATGGTAGAGTGTGCACACATTTTTCACTTGAAAAACTGGCAGAGCCACCAAACAGGATTTCATGCACAAGCTGACAGTGTGGAGTCGTGGAATGTTCGCTAAACGATGAATTAATTCATTTACTTGTGTTTTGATTGAATTGTTTAATCATTGCAATACTTTATCTGGTACGCCGTAGCTCATGTCGAGAAAAAATCTAATTCTAAACGAAGAGGTTATGGTGCCGAAGGTCAAGAAAACCCGGGAGCCCACCCGTATTACGGTGACGACCCCCTTTCCTCCACCCCTGACTGCAGACTCGCCATTTGGGGTCGTCCATTCATTCACATTTTATCTCTGCCCATAATATGGTGTGAGATAATATGGTGTCCATATTATCTCTGCCATGTTCCGAAATACACCCACTTTAAGCCTATTCTTAGGGTGATAGTATGGGCACCAGATATTAACCTGTCCTCCTCCCCCGTTTTGGGATCATTGGAATTTCACCTCCGGCCACAGGCCTCTTACTCCTCTTTTGTTATACTTCTCCTTTTTTTCCCAAAGGCCATTTCACATTCATTTTTTCTTTCTCTTGATTTAGCAATTAGATTCCTCTTTCAATCTTGGTCCAAAATCAGTCATTCATTCTTTCCTTTCGCCCGATGGGTCCATTACCCTCAGTCAAGGATATTCTTCTCTGCCCAAAGGCTTCACATTCCCCGCTCGAAGGCTACCGCACTCTAGGCCATTTGTCACTTCCCCGCCCGAAGGCCTCTCTCACTCTTCAGCCAGAGTGACTCCGTGCAGCCTCCTTTGCCCCTACCGAGACCAGTTGAGCTTCTTCTGCCCACCACTCATCACTCTCTATTTGAATATTTCTTCTCTTCACTCTCCCTTATCACTCTCTGTTTCTCCCCACTCTCTTATTACTTATCACCCTCTTTATAATGTCTTCACTCTCTTTTACTTATTTACTCTCTTCAGAATGTCTGTCTATTCACAAGGCTCTAGACCTGGTACGCTGCACCCACAGCTGAGGTTGGACGTGCACCATCACTGTTTTTGTCCCATCACGGTTGCTCGGTCCCGCCTGCGCCTGGCTATCTAGACGATGGATTTTATAGTCGTAGTTGGTGTTTATGCCGTGCAGGACTGCCTTAAACTGAGTATGGTAGAGTGTGCACACTTTTTTCACTTGAAAAACTGGCAGAGCCACCAAACAGGATTTCATGCACAAGCTGACAGTGTGGAGTCGTGGAATGTTCGCTAAACGATGATTTAATTCATTTTCTTGTGTTTTGATTGAATTGTTTAATCATTGCAATACTTTATCTGGTACGCCGTAGCTCATGTCGAGAAAAAATCTAATTCTAAACGAAGAGGTAATGGGGCCGAAGGTCAAGAAAACCCGGGAGCCCACCCGTATTACGGTGACGACCCCCTTTCCTCCACTCCTGACTGCAGACTCGCCATTTGGGGTCGTCCAATCATTCACATTTTATCTCTGCCCATAATATGGTGTGAGATAATATGGTGTCCATATTATCTCTGCCATGTTCCGAAATACACCCACTTTAAGCCTATTCTTAGGGTGATAGTTTGGGCACCAGAGATTAACCTGTCCTCCTCCCCCGTTTTGGGATCATTGGAATTTCACCTCCGGCCACAGGCCTCTTACTCCTCTTTTGTTATACTTCTCCTTTTTTCCCAAAGGCCATTTCACATTCATTTTTTCTTTCTCTTGATTTAGCAATTAGATTCCTCTTTCAATCTTGGTCCAAAATCAGTCATTCATTCTTTCCTTTCGCCCGATGGGTCCATTACCCTCAGTCAAGGATATTCTTCTCTGCCCAAAGGCTTCACATTCCCCGCTCGAAGGCTACCGCACTCTCCGCCATTTGTCACTTCCCCGCCCGAAGGCCTCTCTCACTCTTCAGCCAGAGTGACTCCGTGCAGCCTCCTTTGCCCCTACCGAGACCAGTTGAGCTTCTTCTGCCCACCACTCATCACTCTCTATTTGAATATTTCTTCTCTTCACTCTCCCTTATCACTCTCTGTTTCTCCCCACTCTCTTATTACTTATCACCCTCTTTATAATGTCTTCTCTTCACTCTCTTTTACTTGTTTACTCTCTTCAGAATGTCTGTCTATTCACAAGGCTCTAGACCTGGTACGCTGCACCCACAGCTGAGGTTGGACGTGCACCACCACTGTTTTTGTCCCATCACGGTTGCTCGGTCCCGCCTGCGCCTGGCTATCTAGACGATGGATTTTATAGTCGTAGTTGGTGTTTATGCCGTGCAGGACTGCCTTAAACTGAGTATGGTAGAGTGTGCACACTTTTTTCACTTGAAAAACTGGCAGAGCCACCAAACAGGATTTCATGCACAAGCCGACAGTGTGGAGTCGTGGAATGTTCGCTAAACGATGAATTAATTCATTCACTTGTGTTTTGAATGTATTGTTCATTGCAATACTTTATCTGGTACGCCGTAGCTCATGTCGAGAAAAAATCTAATTCTAAACGAAGAGGTAATGGGGCCGAAGGTCAAGAAAACCCGGGAGCCCACCGGTATTACGGTGACGACCCCCTTTCCTCCACCCCTGACTGCAGACTCGCCATTTGGGGTCGTCCATTCATTCACATTTTATCTCTACCCATAATATGGTGTGAGATAATATGGTGTCCATATTATCTCACACATTATCTCTGCCATGTTCCGAAATACACCCACTTTAAGCCTATTCTTAGGGTGATAGTTTGGGCACCAGAGATTAACCTGTCCTCCTCCCCCGTTTTGGGATCATTGGAATTTCACCTCCGGCCACAGGCCTCTTACTCCTCTTTTGTTATACTTCTCCTTTTTTCCCAAAGGCCATTTCACATTAATTTTTTCTTTCTCTTGATTTAGCAATTAGATTCCTCTTTCAATCTTGGTCCAAAATCAGTCATTCATTCTCTCCTTTCGCCCGATGGGTCCATTACCCTCAGTCAAGGATATTCTTCTCTGCCCAAAGGCTTCACATTCCCCGCTCGAAGGCTACCGCACTCTCCGCCATTTGTCACTTCCCCGCCCGAAGGCCTCTCTCACTCTTCAGCCAGAGTGACTCCGTGCAGCCTCCTTTGTCCCTACCGAGACCAGTTGAGCTTCTTCTGCCCACCACTCATCACTCTCTATTTGAATATTTCTTCTCTTCACTCTCCCTTATCACTCTCTGTTTCTCCCCACTCTCTTATTACTTATCACCCTCTTTATAATGTCTTCTCTTCACTCTCTTTTACTTATTTACTCTCTTCAGAATGTCTGTCTATTCACAAGGCTCTAGACCTGGTACGCTGCACCCACAGCTGAGGTTGGACGTGCACCACCACTGTTTTTGTCCCATCACGGAGGCTCGGTCCCGCCTGCGCCTGGCTATCTAGACGATGGATTTTATAGTCGTAGTTGGTGTTGATGCCGTGCAGGACTGCCTTAAACTGAGTATGGTAGAGTGTGCACACTTTTTTCACTTGAAAAACTGGCAGAGCCACCAAACAGGATTTCATGCACAAGCTGACAGTGTGGAGTCGTGGAATGTTCGCTAAACGATGAATTAATTCATTCACTTGTGTTTTGAATGTATTGTTCATTGCAATACTTTATCTGGTACGCCGTAGCTCATGTCGAGAAAAAATCTAATTCTAAACGAAGAGGTAATGGGGCCGAAGGTCAAGAAAACCCGGGAGCCCACCCGTATTACGGTGACGACCCCCTTTCCTCCACCCCTGACTGCAGACTCGCCATTTGGGGTCGTCCATTCATTCACATTTTATCTCTGCCCATAATATGGTGTGAGATAATATGGTGTCCATATTATCTCTGCCATGTTCCGAAATACACCCACTTTAAGCCTATTCTTAGGGTGATAGTTTGGGCACCAGAGATTAACCTGTCCTCCTCCCCCGTTTTGGGATCATTGGAATTTCACCTCCGGCCACAGGCCTCTTACTCCTCTTTTGTTATACTTCTCCTTTTTTTCCCAAAGGCCATTTCACATTCATTTTTTCTTTCTCTTGATTAACAATTAGATTCCTCTTTCAATCTTGGTCCAAAATCAGTCATTCATTCTTTCCTTTCGCCCGATGGGTCCATTACCCTCAGTCAAGGATATTCTTCTCTGCCCAAAGGCTTCACATTCCCCGCTCGAAGGCTACCGCACTCTAGGCCATTTGTCACTTCCCCGCCCGAAGGCCTCTCTCACTCTTAAGCCAGAGTGACTCCGTGCAGCCTCCTTTGCCCCTACCGAGACCAGTTGAGCTTCTTCTGCCCACCACTCATCACTCTCTATTTGAATATTTCTTCTCTTCACTCTCCCTTATCACTCTCTGTTTCTCCCCACTCTCTTATTACTTATCACCCTCTTTATAATGTCTTCTCTTCACTCTCTTTTACTTATTTACTCTCTTCAGAATGTCTGTCTATTCACAAGGCTCTAGACCTGGTACGCTGCACCCACAGCTGAGGTTGGACGTGCACCACCACTGTTTTTGTCCCATCACGGTTGCTCGGTCCCGCCTGCGCCTGGCTATCTAGACGATGGATTTTATAGTCGTAGTTGGTGTTTATGCCGTGCAGGACTGCCTTAAACTGAGTATGGTAGAGTGTGCACACTTTTTTCACTTGAAAAACTGGCAGAGCCACCAAACAGGATTTCATGCACAAGCTGACAGTGTGGAGTCGTGGAATGTTCGCTAAACGATGAATTAATTCATTCACTTGTGTTTTGATTGAATTGTTTAATCATTGCAATACTTTATCTGGTACGCCGTAGCTCATGTCGAGAAAAAATCTAATTCTAAACGAAGAGGTTATGGTGCCGAAGGTCAAGAAAACCCGGGAGCCCACCCGTATTACGGTGACGACCCCCTTTCCTCCACCCCTGACTGCAGACTCGCCATTTGGGGTCGTCCATTCATTCACATTTTATCTCTGCCCATAATATGGTGTGAGATAGTATGGTGTCCATATTATCTCTGCCATGTTCCGAAATACACCAACTTTAAGCCTATTCTTAGGGTGATAGTTTGGGCACCAGAGATTAACCTGTCCTCCTCCCCCGTTTTGGGATCATTGGAATTTCACCTCCGGCCACAGGCCTCTTACTCCTCTTTTGTTATACTTCTCCTTTTTTTCCCAAAGGCCATTTCACATTCATTTTTTCTTTCTCTTGATTTAGCAATTAGATTCCTCTTTCAATCTTGGTCCAAAATCAGTCATTCATTCTTTCCTTTCGCCCGATGGGTCCATTACCCTCAGTCAAGGATATTCTTCTCTGCCCAAAGGCTTCACATTCCCCGCTCGAAGGCTACCGCACTCTCCGCCATTTGTCACTTCCCCGCCCGAAGGCCTCTCTCACTCTTCAGCCAGAGTGACTCCGTGCAGCCTCCTTTGCCCCGACCGAGACCAGTTGAGCTTCTTCTGCCCACCACTCATCACTCTCTATTTGAATATTTCTTCTCTTCACTCTCCCTTATCACTCTCTGTTTCTCCCCACTCTCTTATTACTTATCACCCTCTTTATAATGTCTTCTCTTCACTCTCTTTTACTTATTTACTCTCTTCAGAATGTCTGTCTATTCACAAGGCTCTAGACCTGGTACGCTGCACCCACAGCTGAGGTTGGACGTGCACCACCACTGTTTTTGTCCCATCACGGTTGCTCGGTCCCGCCTGCGCCTGGCTATCTAGACGATGGATTTTATAGTCGTAGTTGGTGTTTATGCCGTGCAGGACTGCCTTAAACTGAGTATGGTAGAGTGTGCACACTTTTTTCACTTGAAAAACTGGCAGAGCCACCAAACAGGATTTCATATACAAGCTGACAGTGTGGAGTCGTGGAATGTTCGCTAAACGATGATTTAATTCATTCTCTTGTGTTTTGATTGAATTGTTTAATCATTGCAATACTTTATCTGGTACGCCGTAGCTCATGTCGAGAAAAAATCTAATTCTAAACGAAGAGGTAATGGGGCCGAAGGTCAAGAAAACCCGGGAGCCCACCGGTATTACGGTGACGACCCCCTTTCCTCCACCCCTGACTGCAGACTCGCCATTTGGGGTCGTCCATTCATTCACATTTTATCTCTACCCATAATATGGTGTGAGATAATATGGTGTCCATATTATCTCACACATTATCTCTGCCATGTTCCGAAATACACCCACTTTAAGCCTATTCTAGGGTGATAGTTTGGGCACCAGAGATTTACCTGTCCTCCTCCCCCGTTTTGGGATCATTGGAATTTCACCTCCGGCCACAGGCCTCTTACTCCTCTTTTGTTATACTTCTCCTTTTTTCCCAAAGGCCATTTCACATTAATTTTTTCTTTCTCTTGATTTAGCAATTAGATTCCTCTTTCAATCCTGGTCCAAAATCAGTCATTCATTCTTTCCTTTCGCCCGATGGGTCCATTACCCTCAGTCAAGGATATTCTTCTCTGCCCAAAGGCTTCACATTCCCCGCTCGAAGGCTACCGCACTCTCCGCCATTTGTCACTTCCCCGCCCGAAGGCCTCTCTCACTCTTCAGCCAGAGTGACTCCGTGCAGCCTCCTTTGTCCCTACCGAGACCAGTTGAGCTTCTTCTGCCCACCACTCATCACTCTCTATTTGAATATTTCTTCTCTTCACTCTCCCTTATCACTCTCTGTTTCTCCCCACTCTCTTATTACTTATCACCCTCTTTATAATGTCTTCTCTTCACTCTCTTTTACTTATTTACTCTCTTCAGAATGTCTGTCTATTCACAAGGCTCTAGACCTGGTACGCTGCACCCACAGCTGAGGTTGGACGTGCACCACCACTGTTTTTGTCCCATCACGGAGGCTCGGTCCCGCCTGCGCCTGGCTATCTAGACGATGGATTTTATAGTCGTAGTTGGTGTTGATGCCGTGCAGGACTGCCTTAAACTGAGTATGGTAGAGTGTGCACACTTTTTTCACTTGAAAAACTTTCAGAGCCACCAAACAGGATTTCATGCACAAGCTGACAGTGTGGAGTCGTGGAATGTTCGCTAAACGATGAATTAATTCATTCACTTGTGTTTTGATTGAATTGTTTAATCATTGCAATACTTTATCTGGTACGCCGTAGCTCATGTCGAGAAAAAATCTAATTCTAAACGAAGAAGTAATGGGGCCGAATGTCAAGAAAACCCAGGAGCCCACCCGTATTACGGTGACGACCCCCTTTCCTCCACCCCTGACTGCAGACTCGCCATTTGGGGTCGTCCATTCATTCACATTTTATCTCTGCCCATAATATGGTGTGAGATAATATGGTGTCCATATTATCTCTGCCATGTTCCGAAATACACCCACTTTAAGCCTATTCTTAGGGTGATAGTTTGGGCACCAGAGATTAACCTGTCCTCCTCCCCCGTTTTGGGATCATTGGAATTTCACCTCCGGCCACAGGCCTCTTACTCCTCTTTTGTTATACTTCTCCTTTTTTTCCCAAAGGCCATTTCACATTCATTTTTTCTTTCTCTTGATTTAGCAATTAGATTCCTCTTTCAATCTTGGTCCAAAATCAGTCATTCATTCTTTCCTTTCGCCCGATGGGTCCATTACCCTCAGTCAAGGATATTCTTCTCTGCCCAAAGGCTTCACATTCCCCGCTCGAAGGCTACCGCGCTCTCCGCCATTTGTCACTTCCCCGCCCGAAGGCCTCTCTCACTCTTCAGCCAGAGTGACTCCGTGCAGCCTCCTTTGCCCCGACCGAGACCAGTTGAGCTTCTTCTGCCCACCACTCATCACTCTCTGTTTCTCCCCACTCTCTTATTACTTATCGCCCTCTTTAGAATGTCTTCTCTTCACTCTCTTTTACTTATTTACTCTCTTCAGAATGTATGTCTATTCACAAGGCTCTAGACCTGGTACACTGCACCCACAGCTGAGGTTGGACGTGCACCACCACTGTTTTTGTCCCATCACGGTTGCTCGGTCCCGCCTGCGCCTGGCTATCTAGACGATGAATTGTATAGTCGTAGTCAGAGTTGATGCCGTGCAGGACAGCATTAAACTGATTATGGCAGAGTGCGCACACTTTTTTCACTTGAAAAACTGGCAGAGCCACCAAACAGGATTTCATGCACAAGCTGACAGTGTGGAGTCGTGGAATGTTCGCTAAACGATGGATTAAATCATTCATTTGTGTTTTGATTGAATTGTTTAATCATTCTTACTCTCGGAACTCTCAAAATTCTCACTTCTCTCTATTTACTTCTCTCTCGACTTCTCTTTCTCTCTCTTCTCACTCTCGGTTGCTTCACTCTCTTACTCTTCTTCTAGTTTAACTTCTACCTCTCTCACTTCTACTTCACTTCTCAACTTCTAGACCTAAAACAGAACAATATTTCAACTATTCCGTCATAAATCCACCCTCCACCTTCTTCACTCCCTCCAATTTTTCTAATTCAAGTAGTATACTTTATAACATTAAAGTATTTATGTAATAAACTACCAAATAAACTTTCTGCTCCAACCCCCACTCCCAGAAACAGGATATATATCATAAAAAAATAAATAAACATGCACACATAAGAATAGACGTAAATTTACATTTCAATAAAAAAGAAATTATACATTTAACATTTCCTTCAAATTGTAAAATCAAAAATGTTATACACAAACGAAATACCACAATTGAATCAGCCCTCTTAACGCCCTATAAAAATATGAACAATCCTAGAAAATAACAATAATATAAAACTTAACGAAATATAAGCAACAAAAAATAAATCCAATAACCTTTACATAAACCAAACTATATACAGCCACATAACGCCCTATATAATTCAAAATTTTCAAAACCCTATAAACAAAACAGTAGTATCACAGTTTCCTAAATATAAATGTTAAAATAAAACCTATACACTCCCAGAAAACAAACAGTATACAATATATAATAAAATACGTACATAAAAATATTTACAATAAATATATAATCAAAACCTAAAAAAGACAAAAAATAAATTTTCCTGTTATTCCTTCTTATACACACATTTATTAACTCTAGTCCCTATTCACCAGACAATATTAAAAAAAAATTAATAACTACTTTTTTCCAAATTTTCATCAATAAAAAAAAATAACATCATTATATATTCCCCCAAAAAGAGAAAAAAAAAATTTCTCCAAAGTTATTACCCCAACCATTTAGCAGCCGACTATTACATATCCATCTCAACTACTGCAATTATAAAAAAACCCTCCCGAATAAAAGTCCCACACACTTTATACACTATATAACAAAAATAATCCTATAAACAAATTGTACTAATTGGCCTACACGCCCTCCCTCTACAAAACTATATCCTACTATGTACACAACAAATTACATGTCCTGCTACCCTCTACTTCCTCCTTCCCCCCTTCTTCTTCCCTCTTCCACGATTGCCTTTCGAAGAAGACACACTAGAAGAAGTCGACGGTTGCACAGACAGAGCGGACGATTCAGATGTTGACGACGACTTGTCTCCCACAGTTGAAGAAGCAGACGATGACTCAACGCCCTCCATCCTCCTCCTCTTTTGCTGTCTCGTTTTGTATCTGAAACAAATACAAAACCTATTATAATCTAACGAATATCATACACTCCATAATAACCACCCTTTCAAAAAGAAGCCCACCCAATAAATAAAAACCACCATACCCCATTTCATATATAATGAATACAGAACCCAAATAAATAACAAAAGACAAAATAAAAACAACCCAAAGTTAATATAAAGTATACACAAAACAACAGTACCATCATCATCCCCCAAAAAAATTCCTTCAACAAACTAACCCCCTCAAGAAAATTGAACATGTTTTCTCAATCACATCAAATAAATCATCCCCTCCACATTACTAACAGAGTAAGACAACAAAATAGAAGAACAACACAAAATCACAAAAATAACAAAATCACCCAAACCAACATAAACACAACTGCCAATTTGGAAAAATTTAACATTGAAAACTGACAAACCCGAAATTAATATAAATCATATATGAATGCTGCAAAAACTGTAAAATTATAAAAATTTATTTAACATACCTCGGAGATGCCAGGTCTGAAGCCCCAAGTTCTTCCTCAAAACCTCGAAAGATTTCTCCACTGGCAGACGTAATCGAAGACAGAGATACAACGGCCTCCACGCTCTCCATGGAACTGCTAGCCACGGACTCCCCATCACTGAAAAACCAATACACCATCACTACAAAACACCAATAATAAACAACAAATACAACTCCCATAAACAATAAGAAAATTATAAAAAATCAATAAAATACATATGTAACTACCACAAAAAAACCCCCATTATTTGTAAAAACACCAAACAACCATTATATCTTTCAAGAACACCCGACCCCCCCCCATTCCTGTCCTAAACATTCCCATCTCAAACAACTATCCCCCAACGATAATAAAATCAAATATCCTTAAAAAAAATAATAAAAAAAATTATAAGACACCAAAAATAAATTGCAACATTACATTTGTAAATTAACTGCATACTCATACAGAATACTTAAATACCCAGATGTAAACACAAACCCCAAATAATGATGTAAACCTACCAACCATCATTCATACAAACATTGCCAACCAACAAACCACCTACAAACCCTCACACAAACCAAGACACATAAAGCTCCAAATACCCTCATCACTCACTTTGCCTTATATTCCACACTGGTTTTAACATCATTCTCATCATGAGTTCCAGGCGAAAGTAGAGCTTCCTCCTTTTTGCATTCCTCCATCAAACCTTCCTCTTTCACCTCCACATCGCCTAGATGAAGCTTTCCAACCCTATCGCAAATACACCAAACCATCATTGTACAAATCAATTATAAAATGCAATTAACCACTGCTATATGCCAAAAAATATTTTTCAAATTCCACCAGTGGCCAGAACTGATTATAATATGCCTAAAAAAAAAAAAAAAAAAAAAAACATTATAAGAATAACCAAAAAAAAAAAAAAAATTTCTCATCCTCTTCTACTGCACATAGCGGATCAACATCTTTGGCTTCCGAATCGCCCAACTCATTATTGGACTCCCCAAGAAGAGGCTCAGCATCTTGACCTTCATCTCCAGAATTAATCACGCCCAACATGGCTAGAGCAACGGCACCACCCACAACATCACCTCCTTCTTCACCAGCGTCAGTAGGAGTAGCTCCAACACGCCCACCATCCACTACCACACTATACAAAAAAAATTTACTATAAACAATACATTGTACTGGAATACATCCCACCACAAAACCCTTAACAACTTAGCAATATAAAATTTAATTGCCCTCTTGCATTAAAACCAAAAGTAAAACAGCGCAAACATACACAACAATTAAAGTAATCCCCCAGGAATGCCACCTATAAATTTTACATTCCCCAAAAACCCACAAAAAAATGTATAAAGCCCATCCTTCCAAATGTAATACGCTAACATTAGACAAATACCACAACAATCCCACCTATGCTTTAAAGTCCGCTACCAGACTACCAATTACAAGCCAATCAAAGTTACACTCGAAAGCTCAAAACACAATTCCCAACTTTTCCCTCACCAATCCATTAAAATAGACCGAACGGCCAGATTTCCATTCACACAATGGAAAACAAATTGTACTCAATACTTTTCATCCCTACCAACTATAAATCGACATGGCCCCTTCCAAATGTTAACAATCACCTAGCAACAACAAAGTTTTTCCACTTTAAAAATTACAAACTATATACCCAAATAAAATTTTTTATTTATGTCACTCAAATTAAACGCCAATAAATAACAGTAAATAAACAATGATGTCTTCATTTGAATAACAGTGATGACACAGTCCACCGGGATCTCCAACTGAATTTGTTCCTGCTCAACTTCCCCTCCATCCGCCACAACTTCACCAACAGCAAATCCGCTCACCCTAAACACACAAAAAATAACAATGGATTACCCACTTATATATAGGTAATAAACAATTATAAACACTATACCAACTCACAATAAACGGTAACAATCACAATAACCAACAGATGCCAAAACAACCCCACCCAAGAGAAACAGGCCCCCCACCCAAAACATATTAAATAACACAACTTTGAATTTACACTCTAAACCAACCTGCATATCCCAATGCACAAAACCCAACACACCAAAGGTTCCCCAACCTAAAAAAATGTACCCTAAAAAATTAAACGCAAAAATCCCCCCAATCAATTAAAGGAATTAAAAAAAATATATATATATTTTCCAGGGTAAATGTAACATAAATTCCTCCCTACTGAAGGACATCGATTGCAATTATCAATTGAAAAATTAGCATATCCTATTACTTACAGACTAGCGCCTCCAATGGACGAATCCACCTCGCCCCGCGCTACCTCCTCTGCTGGCTTGGGAGGGCATGTCAACCCCGGTTCATCTTCTTGCACGTCCATGCCGGTATCTTCAAGGTCGGACAAGGAGGCCTGTACCGCCATATCAACCACATTGCTGTCCGTCTGGCACTCTGCAACGCTCCACCGGGGCGCCTCAGGAGACTCCAGCCTGTAACAAACACAGCCCTCCATTACCAACAAATCAAATAAATACAACTCCATACACACAAAACACCCACAAAACTAATAAACAAACATCCAACACAGTACCAAAAATCCAACCATAACAGCATCCAAACTAAAAAAATTGATAACCCTGCCCAATATAAAAATTCAACAATATAAGAAAAAACTTAAATCAAGCAAGTTAACAAAAAAGAAATAACAGCCACAATTTCTCTAATTTTACATTAGAGAAGATGGATATCTAATGTTAACTGCAATTATTGGTAAAAAGAAAATAATTTATTCCCATAATCTTCCCCTTACCTACATCATTAATTAAAATGTACCACAATTTCAACACCCCAGGAATTCTAAAAACTCCACCACAGAAACCCACCAACAAACAAAAAAATCTTATTTCCTAATTTAACACAAATAACCTATTTATGGAAAACCCAACTGCAATCACCTCAAACGCTCGAAGGCATCAGACACAATTCTGTCTCTTCTGAGGAAAAATTCCCTCACATGCTGCCCGTACGGGATCAGCCCCAACGCAGAAGGGACATTGTGGTCAAAATGGCGCACACGCTCAAGAACAGCTTGGATCGACGCCGCACCAGGCAAACTGAAAAGCAAAAAAACAAAGATATAAAAACCACAAAATAAAGGAAACATTAATACATATGAAAAACAATAACAAATAGAAGTACATAAACAACATAAGGCGAATTTGCACACTCTGCCCCCGGTACCTCCACCACAAGGTTTCCATCACTCCTCGTCACCACCCTCTCACACTCTCTTTCAACGAATTCCGGGCGCTCCACCACAGTGGTCACGCTAATGTTATCCTCTGACGTGAGGTCCACCAAGAGCACTTCTTCCTCAGCCTCGCACCTCTCACTCTCAAGCTCTTTCTTCAACGACCGCCGCACACGATCAAATTCGCCCTCCAATCTTCGGGCCAAATCACACTCTTGATCACTTGTTAGTTCTTCGAGAATCGGATCCTCTGGATCCGACTCCGTAAAGCCTCCCTGGGCCCCCACCGAGACCCACCGGAACTTCTTTGAGTCCATGTCTCAACTCACTCTCTCTCCGTCCTTCAAAATTCAAACACTTTCAGTTCTTGTCTTCCTTCAAAATTCAAACACTCTCAGTTCTTGTCTTTCCTCCACTCACTCTCAACCCTTCAAATCACTCACTCTCAGATCTTATCGTCACTCTCTTACAAATTTTCAACGCCTGCTCTTCCGATCTCAATCTCTCTTATTCGATTTATTCTCTTACAAGCTTCTCAACCTGTAACAAAACACTCTCATTAGTCAGCCATCACTTGCAACAGTACTGTACTGACATTCATTCTCCTTTCATCCACCCACCACCACCTCTCTCTCACTCTCTCACGCCTTAGACTACCTGCCTAGCCTAGGCCTTCTAGGTCCCTACAGACCCTATCCTCCCTCCTCCACTCTCCGCCCACTCTTCCCCCCCATCACAAACGTGTCGAGTGTTAGCATCCTCCAACCCCAGGTGCGTGGTGGAGCGGACAAGTCCGACACCAGTTCCCTGAGGAAGTTCCTCACGTCCACGTGACGATCGGGCAAGAGGAAGTTCCCAGCGCCACCACGGGGAGGTCCTCGAACTCCGTACAACTGAGTTGTTTCCGAACGGGGCCGGCCAAGACCGGACACCAGCTGGGTAGCCAGACCCGCAAGAACTGCGGTCTCCGAAGAGTGTCATGGCTACCCCCGCCAATAAGGTTAGGACAGTGGAATCTTCGTTAAACGATGAATTAATTCATTCACTTGTGTAATGATTGCCGTATTAAATCATTGCAAGACTTTATCTGGTACGCCGTAGCTCATGTTGTGAAAAAATCTAAATCTAAAAGGACAGGTAATGGGGCCGAAGCCCAAGAAAACCCGGTAGCCCACCGGTATTATGGTGACGACCCCCTTTCCTCCACCCCTGGCTGCAGACTCGCCATTTAGGGTCGTCCATTCAGCCACATATTATCTCTGCCCATAATATGGTATGAGATAATATGGTGCCCATATTATCTCTGCCATGTTCCGAAATACATCCACTTTCAGCCTCTTCTTAGGGTGATAGTTTGGGCACCAGAGCTTAACCTGTCCTCTCCCCCCATTTCGGGATCATTGGAATTTCATCTCCGGCCACAGGCCTCTTACTCCTCTTTTGTTATACTTCTCCCTTTTTTGCCCAAAGGCCATTTCACACTATTTTTTTCTTTCTCTTGATAAAGCATTTAGTTTCCACTTTTTTAATATTGGTCCAAAATCAGTCATTCATTCTTTCATTTCGCCCGAAGGCCCCATCACTCTCAGTCAAGGATACTCTTCTCTGCCCAAAGGCTCCACATTCTCCGCCCGAAGGCTACCGCACTCTTCGCCATTTGTCCTTTCCCCGCCCGATGGCCTCTCTCACTCTCCAGCCAGTAGGCTCAACTCCACCGCCCGAAAGGCTCCTCGCACTATGGCTTCCACTCTCATCCGCCACATGCCACTTTTCTCACACTCAATTCTTTCTTCCACCGCCCGTAGGCTCCTTGCTCGAAGACCACCTTAACTGTAATTATTGGTAAAAAGAAAATAATTTATTCCCATGATCTTCCCCTTACCTACATCATTAATTAAAATGTACCACAATTTCAACACCCCAGGAATTCTAAAAACTCCACCACAAAAACCCACCAACCAACATATAAAAATCTTATTTCCTAATTTAACACAAGTAACCTATTTAAGGAAAACCCAACTGCAATCACCTCAAACGCTCGAAGGCATCAGACACAATTCTGTCTCTTCTCAGGAAAAATTCCCTCACATGCTGCCCGTAGGGAACCAGCCCCAACGCAGAAGGGACATTGTGGTCAAAATGGCGCACACGCTCAAGAACAGTTTGGATCGACGCCGCACCAGGCAAACTGAAAAGCAAAAAAAAAAAACAAAAAAACAAACAAAGATATAAAAACCACAAAATAAAGGAAACATTAATACATATGAAAAATAATAACAAATAGAAGTACATAAACAACATAAGGGCATATAAAAAATTTCTAAATTAATGTCCAAATCAATAGGCTATCTCATCACTCCAAATTCGGTAACCAACAATTGCAAAGTTAAAGAAACTAGCCACCCCCCATCCCACCCAAAATTTTAACCTTATACAATAACACCAAAGGGAATATTAAAAACACCTGGCTTTACCCAAAACAACTTCAAGTACATTAAACCCCCCCCCCTCAAAAAAAAAAAACAAAACAAAACAAAACAAAAAAAACAAAAAAAAAACAAAAAAAACAACAACAACAAATGGCAAAAAAATTGCAAACCAAAAGGAGAAAAAAAAACTTTGCCACATTCTGAGACGATATACCACACAAATGACAAGTGCAGCACAAATATCTTGAAATATTAATCCAAAAATTTCATTGCTCACTACCAAGAAATAAAAAAACAAAAATATAGTGTTCCAATCAATATCCCAAACTGCAAAAGAAACAAATTTAAAAAAACGCATTTTTTTAAATAACGCATATATAAAAATAAACAATTACAAATCAATTAACACAAACAAAAAATTTATTTTTTGTTAAAAATAAAAAATATGGGATTTCATCCCCCCTTATCAGTCCCACTCCTCATCCTTCCTTCTCACATACATCTCACAACTACTAAGAAGAAAATAAGAGATAAGAAATTTGCATGAACTAACCTGTCCACCGCAGTCACGAGGCGAACTTCTGCTGCAAAGGCCTCTACTGCGTTCTCCAATGCAGACGCCGTCGATGGAATGGCCAACTCGCCCGAAACAGCGCTGACGCCCATCCGCCGAACTTCTTGGCCCATCCTCTGCAGGAAGGAAGATAGGGCTTCACGAAGGTCCTGCACCGTAAATTCGGACATGCCACCGAAGCGTGATTGGGCTGCCATGGAAGAAGTTCTCGATGTTGCACAATTAAAGAAGGCAGACGACAACGTGTCCACAACGGCTCTTTTCGCCCTGTCAATGTCCCTCTTGCTCTGCTGCTGTTCAAACTTGACTCTTGCTTTCAAAGTGAGGTTATCTTGCGCTAAATCATCGCGCGACTTCTTCATTTGTGCAAAATCCTTCTTCAGTTCTTCCAATTGTCTATGTAGCGACGCATTTTCATACACCAACGCATCTCGTTCTTCTTCGGGCGTAGTCTCGTTTTCCCGGGCTGGCACCACGGCTGACACGCCCTCGGGTACATGAGGCAGATCCCTGTCCTGCACCACAGAGAAATAAGACGTTGTTGAACGATACTCCCCTTCCCGGCGAACAAGAACTTCATAGCCTCTGACATCCCTTCTAGGTTGATATTGTACATTCCTAAGGACTCTTCTTGCAGGGTTGGGCGGAACTTCAAAGCGCATCATATTCCCCGGACCAGTGCAAGGGAAGGGCACTGGCAACCTAGATACACGTTCAAGTAGCTCTGGTGACAGTTGAATTGTTTCTTCTTCATCTTCGTCGGATCCATAAGTGGGGTTGACCAGAGGCACACAGGCTTTTACAGTACACGTTCCTGAGGTTGAAGGTTGAGAATCTGACGAACTACATGAATGATCAACAGTACTGCCAACAACTGAATCTTGGCAACTTTCCCTCGGGGCACTTGACGCCTTTCTTCTTCCATTAGCAGAGGTGTCAACTTCCATCTGGGATGATTCCTCATTGGCTTCCACGCCCTCGACGATATCAGCTTCTCCATCTTCTTCTGCATCCTCACCAGCTTCCTCACGCTCTTCATCCTCAATATTCCATTGAACATGATCGTGATGCGATGTTTCAAGTCAAACATGTTGCGACAATTCACAGGGCATTTCTGTAGGAGGTAGCGCATCCCGCTCAGGGAAGTGAACAAAGAACGATCGTACCCACCTCTGGGTTGCCTCTTCAAAAAACTCCCAGTGTACTGTGTGGTTGTACCTATGCCCCACACCATGGATGAAAAGGGCATCGTCAGGATCAGCGATGTTTCGCCCAAAAACGGCCAGAACGACTCTTCTTCCGACTTGTAATGGCTGTGACGCCCGGGGCACAAATCTCACCTCCCCCCCTCCTCGGCGAATATTGTCATTCCACGGCGCCCAACACCTCTCGTCTACTGTTTCACCAACATGGTCCAAGTGGCTGAAAAGCAAGTTCTCGCTAAAACCGACGCCCACATTCCAAATGTAACGCACGACGAAGTGAAGCACACCAATGTCATAGAGGTTAATACTGAAGGGGTAGCTATACACGTCCCTCAAAGACTCGGGGTGAAGGTCATTATACATCTCCATAACAGTCACATTGTATATATCAACCCCCGAGAACATGGACCTCATAAGGCGGTCACGCCCCAACTTCGACACATGAGTTTGATAACAGCAATTGTCTCTATGCACTCCACGCCCATTCTCAAAACATCTCTCACACACCGGCCCAGAGACTCCCCTACATGCATAGGCCAAGGCACGCCCCAGTATTCGAGATGGTGTCCTGGCGTTGTATCGGTCCCGCCCAACGACAATTTGGCACCGATTGGCGAGGCGTAAAGCTTGCAATACAGGGTGGGTACAAAAGTACGCCATCAGTAGTTCCGCTCTGGCAGCTGGAAAAAAAAACACATCTTAATGTCCAGTCCATAAAAATTTCATTAATGGACAATGAAAGTATAATGTCAATAGAAATATATAAAAAAATTGTTAAATCCTGCTTTCAATATCTGACACATATATATTATGAACCACGGAAATCTGTGACGTTATTCTGCAGTGGAGGAGAATTTTTCGTTAAGAGTCGACCACAACACAATAAGTCACACCTTAATTAATTTCCACGGATAACCAGTCTACTCCGAGTAGTCCAAGGTTCGGTTCGATTGTTGTCGGGTAGCGAGTATTTGTGGCTCAGAACGTCCCAATGGAACGCAGATTCGTAAAATCAAAGAAGAATCATTTCATCTTTGCCCTCGCTACGGATTTTGAATTTAGAATTTGGAAAAGCGACGAATTTAATTTAATAATAGTTGGCCAATTTATATATGCCAATGCGCGACCCGGCTCCCGTATCGATTAAAGCTCGGAATGACTGCCCGTAAATGTTCACCTCAGCGTAAGGTCTCGTGTCGATCGCCGCACAGTCGTTCCCCGTGTTCGTCGTTACCCGTTGGTCCCGTTGATCCCTTACTTTCTGTAAGAACTCGCTCCACTCCTCGGGGGATGTCCTCGCGTGTCGCGGCGCGGATTCAGCCGACCCCCCTCGCGCTGAACCCGGTGCTCGTTTCCCGCCTCGCAGTTGCATCGTGCCGTTGAGACGCCTTCAGTCTTACAATAGAAGCACTTAAGCGTTTTTGGCTTCGGGCAATTCCGGAAAAGATGTCCGGTCTGGTCGCAATTCCAGCAAATATAATCTCTGCCCCCTCGGCCGTTGCTCTCCAGCGCCGCCCCTTTCGAGGTGTTTGCGGATTTAGCTTGGACCTTGGGAGGATTCGATGGTGGCGCCTTTCTATCTGTGTTTTTCCCGGTGGCTAGACGTTCCGACGTTACTCCCATCGCGCTCTGTTCGACCAGTGCGCCTTCTGTCCGTTCGGGTTTCTTTCGTCCGTGGTACGCGGTCTCGGGTATGAGTGAGATCGATGGGGGAGGGGGAGGGCGAAACACGGTTTTGGCCCTGACGTAGGATTCGTAGTCCTCAGCACGTTTAATGAGCTCTGTCAGAGTTAAGAAATCGTGCCTACGGACCATCAGCTTATACTCAGGGCGCATGTTTGCGTAGATAAGCTCCAGTTTATCATGGGCGGAAATCGACCCTCTCCTCCGAATCAAGGTATTTATCGCTACAACAAAGTCTCTAAACGATTCCTGCTCGCCTTGAGTGCGTTTACGAATTTCGTCGTCTAGGTTCCTGCGGTAGCCAAGGGGCAAGAACTGAATCTCGAAGTGATCCCGAAAATCGTGGTAGTTCGACCACATATCACGACTGTTCCGGTACCAAAGCAGTGCGGATCCGGTTAGCAGCTCGGGGAGTGCCTTAAGAATCTCACGTTTGTCGAGAGAATAGGCCTCTAGCAGTTCCTCGAGTCTCTCCAGGAAAGACACAGGGTCCTTACGTCCGTCGAATCGCAATCCCCACTTGCGTACCGTGTTGCAGATAGACGGCAAGTCGCGTGGGGTACGGCCATAGGTAGGATAGCCTAAGCTCAACCGATTTATCCCCAGGTGTGGGTCACCGGCCGGGCCGGCAAGCGTCGCCGCAGGGGCCGGAATACTACCCCGGAAGTAGTCACTGAACGCAAGGCTCGTGGGGGCCGCATAACCGAGAGCGGCGTCTTCAACCCGATTGTCGCGATCCTGGAGTTCCTTAGACTTCAAGGTTTGCACCACTGAAGCTAGGACTCTGCGTACTTGGGTGAAATCCGTGCCAGGTGCTAAACCAAGGATTTCCCTCACGCTGTCTGTTTCATTGTCGGTCCGCGGAACCGTCGTGCGAGTCTCTGATGGGGGTTCCGCCGTCGCGCCAGAAGCAAAATCGAGCGACGAGTGCTCGCCTTCGTAAGGGGAAGTCTTGGCTATTGTAGAAAATGGCTGTCGCCAAAAGTCTACAAAAATCTTCCTCAACTCGTGTGTCGTACCTTCGGTAGGCAGGCCAAATTTAGCCATCTCCGTTTGGAGGCTTTCCTTGGGCAGACCGTAAATCCATCCCACCCGCGGGTCGTCTTCCGGGGTGCGTGGGGTCGTAACGTGGGCCGGTAGTGAGGGGAACGTAAGGCCGGCCGTGGTTGTGGCCGGTGCGGCCGTCGTGGTGGTCGGCGCTGACGCGGTGGTCGTCCCACCGGCAGCCGTGGTGCTACGGGTCGTCGTCGTCTGAATGGCCGTTGAAGGCGCCGTAACCTTCACTCGTGAGTCGCCCGACGACTTTGACTGCCCGTGTTTCGATTTGTCGGGAGTTGCCACGTATAAAGACGTAAATAGTCTAAGCCAGACCTTTAAAAACAATCGCCACGGCCCCATCGTGAGAGTAACTCGTTATGACGTAAAGATAATAAGGTTCGTTGATAACGATAGTGCGATAACACGTTTTATCAACAGTGCTATCGTACGTTACGGACGTCCTGAGCCAAGGTTCCGATTTACCGTCCCTGTTCGGGCGCCATAAAATGTGACGTTATTCTGCAGTGGAGGAGAATTTTTCGTTAAGAGTCGACCACAACAAGAATAAGTCACACCTTAATTTATTTCCGCGGATAACCAGTCTACTCCGAGTAGTCCAAGGTTCGGTTCGATTGTTGTCGGGTAGCGAGTATCAGTGGCTCAGAACGTCCCAATGGAACGCAGATTCGTAAAATCAAAGAAGAATCAATTCATCCTTGCCCTCGCTACGGATTTTGAATTTAGAATTTGGAAAAGCGACGAATTTAATTTAATAATAGTTGGCCAATTTATATATGCCAATGCGCGACCCGGCTCCAAATTAATATAGAGAAGAAAAATACCGTCGGCGGTTTTAAATAATTTTTTTTCGCTCGAGTGACGCGGTGTACAGAAAAATCAGCTGACTGATAACGCCGGTAGTGATAACAACCGAGCGACTGTTGAGAAGGTCAGGGTCGCCTGACCTCACCGGGGGCCCAATTTTTCAATCGAGTGAGTAGTGAGTTGGTGAGTTGGCTTATTAGCAAACAATTTTCATCCACCCTAATAGGTAATTAAGAATGAATGCAATATTTAAGGTCTTTTAAAACTTGCGCATCCAGTAATTAATATTTTTCATCAGTATTTCAAGGGAATGTTTTATTCACCATTGTGGCATATATGTATAAAAATGTAATTTGAGCAGAAAATCTCACCAACTCACCCGTTTTCACTCACCTAACAAATCGGTGGTGAGTGGTTTGGGTGAGATAATCTCACGTGAGGTTGAAAATTCTTCTTCTTCATCTTGATTTCAACAGGAAATAGTTCAATTTGTCAATAACAACTTTCATACTTTAAAAATCGTTTAGGTTATGTTTACGTTAGTTAAATAGCCTAAAATGTATATTGATACTTACAAGTGTGTAATTGAACATTTAAAATAAAAGAAGGTTGTAATTATGTTCTAAATATAACAATGTAAGTCATTTAAAATCTTTAAATTAATTAATAGAACTTGCAATATTAAATGGTGTTATTAATTTGACGTTTGAAACCGGATGCTAATACAAACTTCAATTTTACCATCTCGAGACAGTCAGTAAGGAGCAAACTGGTGAGATGTAACTCACGACTCACTTGATTCAAAAATTGGGCCCCGGGATCGTACGAGTTCGTTAATTACCGTAGTCTATTTATTAACTAAAATAAAAAGAAACTACCGTGACAGGCGTTATCAGAGCTGAAATTTAATACCGGGACGCGGCAAATTTCAATCGAGCGGTTGACACCAACACGATTGAATTTTGTCGGTTTAATTAACTATTGAGAATTTTTTTTGTAAACGAAATAAATAGATTTTATCCGGAGATTTGGATAATTAAGATCCCCTGTAGACTCAATCAATTTTATGCTTAGGGTTAGATTAATTACGGTACTTAATAAATATTAACAGAGTGAAAAATCGGTTACGTCGTGTAAAAGAAAATATCTAGGTGAAAATTATATACCAGATAATACGCTCTAGGCTTAGTAACTAATTAATTAATTACTTAAAAATTAATTCTGCCGACTCTTCGTCGTCGGCGGGCACGTGGTCCGCAGACCTGCTGCGACTGGCTGAAACAGAGTTTTACACAAGATCGAATAGCGTAATAATACAATTTCTTGGGTTTACTTTATTTAAGGGGGCGGTCTACCCCAGCCAAAACAACAACAATGCCGAATGCCGCCTCGCGGCCGTAGCGATAGGCGAGTTTGATGGCTGCAGAGGTTTACGGGGATCGTGTTTTGAAATTAACCAATTAAGATAGAGATTGGCTGTTAACTTTTTCTAAAAGTAGAAAAAATTATCTAGTCGGCTATCTTTTTAGAATTTTTAAATAAAATTTCTAATTTCAGTAATAACTGTCTAAAATCATCTGTTTTTAGTTTTGTAAATGCAGAGGTTTACGGGGATCGTGTTTTAAAACTAACCGCTTAAGATAGAGATTGCCTGTTAACTTTTTTTTTTTAGTAAAAAAAAGGATCTAGTCGGCTATCTTTTTAGAATTTTTAAATAAAATTTCTAATTTCAGCTATAACTGTCTAAAATCATAGGTTTTTATAGATTTTTAACTGAAATTTTCTATTGGTTTTAATGAACTAATTACACAAGTGTAACAGAGGAAAATTAGTACCGTTATTCTTCTTTAATATGACACCTTATTTATAGCTCTAGGCTTCATTTGGCGGAAGATAACACAATTATAAAAACCCCTTGCATTTGGGTGCGCGCCAGGGGTAGACCGCCCCCTTAAATAATCGGGGTTATATGTTGGAGTCACTCCCAGCCAGTTTTGGTACTCAATTTTTAACACCACCGGTGTACACCAGGTGGTAACGTACCTCGTGGAGTCGGGCGTCGGGAGCGTCTCGAGCAGCTGTACTTCTCGTGGACACGGCGCGGGTCGAACTAACTGCCCGGCCGGCGGTCTCCGCTCGGAGAGGGTACACGACGATACCGCCCCTGGCGGCGTCTGGGGGAAGCACAGCGACGTCATACTGTGACGTAGCCCGACCCGCTTCCCTCGCGCTACGAATTGGTTTTGTTTATCCCCCCCGCGAGATTTGCCCCGTTACAAATCTCTTCCAACCCTAATATTGCCATGCTCATCAACCACCATATTATGGCTGACACCGCCAACTGGTCCCCCAAAGTTCAAACCACGATACAATGGGACACCGCCAAAAGAAAAGTTACCCTGGAAAAACCCACCCAAAACCGGTGCAATGGCTGGTACTCCCACTACCCCGTGATCCATCCCCACCATTCCCATATGCCCAAGGTTTCCACACATCCCCGGAATTCCCAATGACACTGTCCTGTTAACAGGCATCACAGCACTCAAGGGCCCAGAACCGCCAGGAAACAAATGGGGTAACAAATTTAAGTCCGGAAAAACTGGCATGGTTGAAAACATTTCATCAAACGCACGTGAAAAAGTCAAGTTCCAATTCCACCACGTTGAACTCTAGACGGACCCGGGACACTGCCTGAAGCATTGCACATGCCCTCCACTCGCATTGTATGAGGCTGCATCGATCTCTCCTCAAGTCCAAATGTAGAAGGAGGAAATGGTGATGGTTCGGGATCCCCAAACACTGCAACATGACCGCCTTTTGGTTTAACAACACCATCGTCAGGCTCGTCCGAAGCAGAAGAGGATGATGCAGCAACTCTATGAGTGGCAGGCGACTGATTAATTCCATTATCAGTTCAATTTGACGTTCTAAAATAGCAAAACGGGTGTTGGTGTCAGTGCACAAATACATACAATATCAGGTCCTCCCTATATTTTAAAAGCATAGGCTTGCCTCACCGGAGCTTTCAGGGTTCCTGGCAGCTTGTGCCAGGAGCCTATCCCGAGGACGCCGATATCATATGCATTTGTGCACTGACACCAACTCCCCCCTCGGTGAACCGGGCGGGATTCGAACCCGCCCCAGGCGCTACCTTCTGGCCAGAAAGGTAACGCCTTAACCAACTGATCCACCGAGGCTGGTGGTCGAGGCGCTCCAATTGTCATCTTGAGCCGCTAGCGCTGCAGGAGAGAACTACGATGCCGCGCTACAAATGCTATCTCAGAAACGATGAAAGCTATTTTCACCAAATTTTCACTACATGTTGTATATTTTTAGGTTAAAAGACGGGTTTTTATTTTTTTAATACGGCCCTTTTTTCAATATTAGTTCTCTTTGCACATTATAATGACATTTGTCACCTGGTTCTTAGCTATAGAGCGGTAAGTGTTATTGTTGTAATATCGTCGTATTTTGTTGGTTATGTGATGTTTTTATCAGTTTGGAAAAATATTTTATAAATAGTTTATAAATATTGTTATGTATATGTAATATTTTTTAATGGCAGTAGATTTATAAGATACATAAACACATATATATTTTTCAAGATAATTTAATGGAAAAAAAGTTAAAAAAATTATTGCTTTATGATAATATATAAAGGAGTTATGAATATTTAAATAAAACAATGCTTGCTAAGTGAAAAACACATTGGCCTTCAAGGTAACCATGGGAGTTAAAAACCTGGCCGTTAACCAATAGGGTCTATCATGGTCGTCGGCCTTAAAAGGGTTAAGATGGCGACACTTAAAAGGCATGTTTCATGCGTATGGTATGAAAGAAAAACGGGTGTATTATTACTGTACGACTTATGTAGCTTTGTTATCGACAAAGACCCAGCTGATAATTTAGCTGTCACGATTATTGTAACAGCCTAATAAAGGAAAGCACCTGGGTTCCGTATCAAACATTGAAATCACAATGCAACCTTTATTTACAATTTAAGGGTTTAAAATTCTGAATCACAATATATGAAATACAATGGTGCTAAACACCATTACAGTAGAAGCACTCTAGTCCGGCCTTGGATCGTTCATTCTTAGATAGTATAGTTCTCTGTTACTTGTTAAACTGCAATTTAGTCTGGCTGTATAGAAATATGGCTGAGGGTCCGGTCTTAAGGGGACAATGGGTCCAACAATTACAATCGAAAATGATACATTACCACAAAGTTTCAAAATATTTGAAACATAATAATTTGGGAACCATTCGGGACTGGACTTCTACTGTAATGGTTGTTGTGATAGCCTACAAACAATAAAATAATTACTGACCTTTAGGGTCCATGCCTGCTGCAAGGCACTTCTTCATGCGGCAGGAAGGGCACTTCTTGCGGGTCCCATTGCTTATTTCGCACTGGGACGTGCTCTTGCAGATGTAAATTTGCGACTTTTGAATTGTTCGCATGAAAAAGACCTTACAGCTGGCACAGGTGTGGACCCCGTAGTGGAGTCCGACGGGGCGGCCTCCGCAGACAGGGCATGTGCTGTAACAGTTATTTTCTTATTAGATGACTTTTTCTGCTGTGTATTGGTTTTGGAAACCATTCCAATTTTTTTTACATTATGTAATCAGAGCATGATAGATATGAATGTAAATCATGGATATACACTTTCTTTATGCAAAAGTTAAAACATCAATCAAATTGCAAATATGTTACTATTAAAAATAAGTTCAATATTAATCAACCACTTAACAACGACTATCAACGAGAAAAACTTTCATACAAATCTATGGAAAAAGTAGATTTCTGCGATCTTTTGGATCAGACAATAAACAAAATTAATAAGAAACACGTTAAGATGTTAATTGGAGTTTCAACGCAAAGTTGGGAAAAGAAAATAAATACAGCGATGTTATTGGAAAATATGATCCACAGTAACAAACCAATAGAAATGGACAGAGACTAGTTGAAATTTGCAGAACGCATGGACTTATCAATATAGGGTGATAGTTTGGGCAACAGAGATTAACCTGTCCTCCTCCCCCGTTTTGGGATCATTGGAATTTCACCTCCGGCCACAGGCCTCTTACTCCTCTTTTGTTATACTTCTCCTTTTTTCCCCAAAGGCCATTTCACATTCATTTTTCTTTCTCTTGATTTAGCAATTAGATTCCTCTTTCAATCTTGGTCCAAAATCAGTCATTCATTCTTTCCTTTCGCCCGATGGGTCCATTACCCTCAGTCAAGGATATTCTTCTCTGCCCAAAGGCTTCACATTCCACGCTCGAAGGCTACCGCACTCTCCGCCATTTGTCACTTCCCCGCCCGAAGGCCTCTCTCACTCTTCAGCCAGAGTGACTCCGTGCAGCCTCCTTTGCCCCTACCGAGACCAGTTGAGCTTCTTCTGCCCACCAGTCATCACTCTCTGTTTCTCCCCACTCTCTTATTACTTATCGCCCTCTTTAGAATGTCTTCTCTTCACTCTCTTTTACTTATTTACTCTCTTCAGAATGTCTGTCTGTTCACAAGTCTCTAGACCTGGTACACTGCACCCACAGCTGAGGTTGGACGTGCACCACCACTGTTTTTGTCCCATCACGGTTGCTCGGTCCCGCCTGCGCCTGGCTATCTAGACGATGAATTTTATAGTCGTAGTCAGAGTTGATGCCGTGCAGGACAGCATTAAACTGAGTATGGCAGAGTGTGCACACTTTTTTCACTTGAAAAACTGGCAGAGCCACCAAACAGGATTTCATGCACAAGCTGACAGTGTGGAGTCGTGGAATGTTCGCTAAACGATGGATTAATTCATTCATTTGTGTTTTGATTGAATTGTTTAATCATTCTCACTCTCGGAACTCTCAAAATTCTCACTTCTCTCTATTTGCTTCTCTCTCGACTTCTCTTTCTCTCTCTTCATGTAGGGAGTGGCCAATGGTAGCAGATCGTCTGCTCCAGTAGTAGGGTTGACCGGGGTAATTGTGAATTGGGGCAATTGTGAACGCCGCTTATAACTTAGAAACTAACATTAATATTATTAAAAACCAACTTAAAACATGTTTTTTGGTCTTTTCTCAATACACAATTTAAAGTTGTTATTAATTTTCAAAGAATTAGTATTTTTTCCATTAGCATGAAAAAACCCTTAGATTTTTTTTGGTGTATCACCTCGGCCACTCAACAAAAAAAATTAATTAAAAAATAAATTTATTATTTATTTTTTTTTAGAAATTTTTTAAAGCACTTCTAGAGAAGTGCTCTAAAGCCTGAGAGGTTTCTTTATCAACTGCAATAAAAATTCTAGGATTTATTGCCAATTCACAATTGCCCCAATTCAATACAAAATACAAGCAGTGCACTTTTTTTGCAGGAACTGAGTTAAATTTTGTTAATTGTAAAGAGTTAACTCACTCTGATGATGGTGACATACTAGTGCAAGGTTTCCATTGTGCCAATAACGCAAAAACTGAATTTGTGTGCAAGGAAAACGATTTGTTTACTGTTGCTATTTTTGACATTGTTGCTGTACTCCCCTATCCCATAACAACTTACAAAAACCGCAAAACTACTTATGTATTCAATGGAACTGTGGGAGACAGTGAGCAGTAATACTGTTTCACTTCTCTAGGTTAGGCTAGGTTTCATTTCGTTAATTTACAAAGTTCTCTCTTGAATTTTTTTAGTGAAAATGAACTAAATTTTGACATTTTTCATATTTTTCATAAGTTGTTATGGCAATATATCGTTTTTATGTTATTAATACAGTTTTGGTTAATGTTTTTTACCTTGCATTTTTTCGCAATTTAAGAAATCTCGAACCTGCATTAAACTAGGGGGAATTGTGAATGCTTTTGTGTGACTATAATTTTGAAAGTGGGGTAAATGTGAAGAGAATTAGTTGGGCTTCATTTTGATTTGCTCCATTTCACTTTTGGTGTGTTTTAAATAATTTTTCTGATGGCATTCACATTTACCCCAGAATTGATAAGATTTGCAATACCGTGCCGGGGAATTGTGAATGGCTTGTAACAATTTTGTTTATCAGAGGAATTTCCTGAAAATTTGTATTATGTAGCCTGAATAATGTAGAATTAAAAATATATATACTATAATATGATATTTGTAATGAAAAGTACTTAAAAAAGGGTTTTTTGTCAAAACACGAAAACCCGTTCACAATTACCCCGGTCAACCCTATATTTTAAATCCGTTTTCATCCAAGTTAAATTAAATTTTCTGGTAAATAATCAGTGAACAAATTAATAAGTGAGTTATAGTGATCATATTAAGACATTATTTGTGAATTTCTGCCATATGTGTAGTTTTTTCAGTAGAACCTCGTGTTCACTGTTGGTGATTTGTACACTAAAATTTCAAGTGGACAACTAAAATACCAGTTTCTCATTGAGAAAGTAAGTAATGCGTGGACATTAATGCTCCTGGACACAAAACTTCACTTAATTTGAAATATTAATATAAGAGATATGCCAAATTGGTCTCGGTGTGAACTAGGTTATGTTCCAAAAACCTTCAGTCACCAATAGGCTCTAAGATCTAATAGCCTAGGCCTAAACCTTTTGAACTCTGAAAATTAATTTCTAATCACCAATCATGACTGGCGGTAAGAAGAAATACTATGGCAAAAATCAAACAAACAGGGAACAACCTAAATTGTCCGAAAAATGTGGAGTTTGCGAAGAAGAAGTCCCGGAGGACTGCGCTCTGTGGTGTGATGGACAATGTGCAAAATGGTTCCACATATCATGTGTTAATCTTTCTCAAGCTGACTATTCGGCTATTAATGCCATAGCGGACAAAATTAAGTGGTTCTGCAATGACTGTGATAAAACCATTAACTTATTTGTCACAGGAGATGCGACCTCTAGGGACGAGAGCAAAGTTGACCAGCTACTAAAAATTGTAAATGAACTAACCATTAACAATAAAATCCTTAATGACAAATTAGACGAGTTCATTAGACGACCTAGTAGGCCTACAAATACTGTGGAAGAATACATATATCCCTCTTGGGGAAAGGTTAAGAGCACCAGAGGTAGAGGTAGAGGTAATTTTCAGTCACCTGAATCTTTCAACCCTCATAGGCCTAATCCATCTGATAACCAGAGATCACCTACCCATCATTTGTGTCCCACGGATCAATATGAGGATGTTCCTGAAGAAGGTTCTGACAGATTTAAACAATCAGAAACTGCTCCAAACCACCCAAATTCAAGGAGCACAAATCAAGTTAGGCCTACCGGTAGCGTTAATAACCGTTCCACACATAAAGTTAGTGTTAGGCCTAAAGAAATCTCATCCAACGAAAGAGAGTTAAACCAAAGAAGATTAAGTGATTCAAAGGATGTACTCATAGGGAAAAGAAAAAATTCTTTAATAAAAAGTGTACCTGTAAGTACTAGACCTAGGAGAAAAGCCTTATTTCTCTCTAGGATAAGTCCAGATGTTGGGGCAAATGACATTACACAGATGCTGGATAGTGAACTTAACTTAAAATCAGTCAAATGTACCAAGATGAAAACTAGATACGGCAGCTATTCTTCATTTGATGTAGAGGTGGATGAGAAGGATTTTGACCTTATATTGACAGATGATCTGTGGCCGGAAGGCTGTTTAATTGTCCCATTCAAGGGGACGCTTCGCCGAGACCTCGTCACTCGAGATGACAGCAGGGATTTCCCGTCTGTACCAGGAGGAGCTCGACAAGACTCTTGAGTTCCTACAATGATGCTGATCGACCACGGACCATGCCTACAGTATTCTGCGACGGAGGGAGGGAGAAAACTAATGAAGCCAAGTTTAACGCCCTGTTCCTTAATATTCAAGGACTGGTAGAGAAGACTTTTATATTGGACGGTTTTTTAATTGGACTGAATGTATCTGTGATGTGCATTTCTGAGCATTGGCTACGGTCAGGTTAGGTTAGCTATGCATGTCTTAATAATTATTTTCTTGGTAGTTCATTCTGTAGGGAGAATCATATTAGAGGCGGCTCACTTATATTTGTTAGGAAAGATATTCTTGCAACTGCCTTAGATTTAAGTTTTTTGTGTGATGAGCGTAATTTTGAAGCTTCAGCTGTTGTGATTGAAAGTTTAAAAATTTTAGTTGTATCACTTTATAGGTCCCCTGATGGAAACCATAACCTTTTCCTTTCCAACCTTGAAAATCTGTTTTTATACCTTCTGAAATGGCCTAACTACAAAATAATGATTGTTGGTGACCTGAATGCTGAATTTGATGTTACAACCAACAAAAGATCAGTCAGGGTTTTTCTTAACCTTCTGAGACAGCACAACTTTTACTGTAAAAACTTTTTGCCCACCAGAGATGGGAAATGCTTAGATAACATTTTCATAAATGTTTCATCTGGTCTAGATTATTGTGAAGTGTTACCTTTCCCATATTCATATCATGATGGGGTCCTGTACAGTTCTCACCATGAGAAGCTCACTGAGAAGCCCAGGCCTAAACTTAGTTCTAACTTTAAAATGGTTCTGCCAAGGGGTAATTTCAATAAAATAAATGAAACGTTAAGTACCCTTGACTGGAACAACATTTTCTATGGTTATGATAACAGCAATGCCTGGTTTACCGCCTTTTTTACCAAGGTACGCAATGTTATTGACCACCATATGGTACTTTAAAAAATCCCGCTTCTTAAAACAAAGATTAACAATGAATGGTTTACTCAAGAACTCTCCAACTTGAAAGAGAGATTGCTTATTTTAGGTAGGGATTTTAAAGTGTCTCAGTCTCAGTTAGTCAAATCACAATTAATACTCTTAAAGAAAGAATACAAGGAAAAGATTAAGGCAGCAAAATTAGAATACAATAAAAGGAAAATTGAGTCCAGCAGCAATCAATGCAAAGCAGCTTGTGGCGTGATTAAACAAAATACTCAGCAAAGTCCAAAAGATAATATTCCAATCACCCCTGAGGAGTTTAATGACTTTTTTGTGAACTCCGTTCAGGACATTAAGGTCAGTATTGTCAGGCCTGTCTCCAGATCACTTGAGCTGATGAGAAATGCTCCCGTTCCCCCGGGTGAATTCAATTGGAAACCTGTAGCAACTCAAGATGTGTTTAGGGCTGTCAAAAGATTAAAAAGCTCTAGATCCCATGATTTTTATGGAATGTCAAACAATCTCTTAAAGGCCATAATTACAGGAATTGTATATCCTTTCACAGAATGCTTAAACCGATGTCTGCTGAATGGGTTTTTCCCCGATGAATTAAAAATTTCACGAGTATGTCCTATTTACAAAAAAGGAGCCAAAGATATTCCTGAGAGTTACAGACCTATCACGATTATTTCTCCGATATCTAAGGTAATAGAAATTCTGGTCTCAGAACAGGTTAGCAAGTTCTTTGAAGAAAATAACTTATTTTGTCCATCTCAGTTTGGGTTTAGGAGTGGGAAATCCACCTGTGATGCTATTGATTGCCTGCTTCGGGAGATTATTAAAGCCTTTGAAGGTAGGTGTTTTGCCCAGGCCACTTTCTGTGACCTGAGCAAGGCATTTGACTGTATAGATCTCAATGACCTTACCACCAAGTTAGAGTATTATGGTATAAAGGGTGCTGTCCTTAGGTTTTTTGAAGCCTACCTTAACAATCGCAGGCAAACTGTGTGCCTTGACGGAAGGTGGTCAAGTGAGAAAATTGTGAAATTTGGCGTCCCGCAAGGGTCGGTTCTTGGGCCATTACTATTCATAATTGCCATTAATGATCTGCATCTTAATATCTCTAGACCACTTAAAACCCTCCTATATGCAGACGACACAACGATTTTATCTGTTGGAAATAATCTAGGGCAATTATGTGAGCAAGTAGACACTGCCATAAATGAAGTAACTCTCTGGTTCGAAACAAACGGTCTCAAATTGAACAACAGTAAAACACAAAATATAATCTTTAGTTGCAAGCAGAATGATGTGGCAGAAAATAATGCCAAATTTTTGGGTGTTTATATTGATGGTCAATTGAGATGGGACAAACACATTGAATATGTAACAACCCGCCTTTCTAGATTAGTCTACTTATTCAGACGCCTGAGGAGTCTAGTAGACGAGAGTTATATCAAAATGGCTTACTACGCACTGTTCCAAAGTGTCTTCAGGTATGGCCTAGTTTTTTATGGGAACTGCAGTAGAATTGAAGAAATTCTCCTTCTTCAAAAGAAGGTTATCAGAATATTGAGTAATGCACTGCCTGATGCCCACTGTAAACCCCTGTTCATTGACCTAAAATCCCAACAGTCATTAATCTATACCTGTATGACCTTCTAGCCTATACCCTTAAGAACCTTCCATCCCTCACTCTTTGCAACAATGTTCACTCTCACAACACTAGAGGTAACTTTAACATAAATAGAACATTTTTTAGACTAAGCAAAACACTCAAGAGTCACACTGTAATGTCTGTTAAGGTTTTTAATAAGTTAAGTATAAATTTTCAATCCTGTTCGAACAGCCCAAAATTATTTCTGAGGAGTTTTTATGACTGGCTTTTGGTTCATCCTTTTTATACAATAGATGAATTTATGTTTGAGAATAAAATTGAGTTTGCCTAATCAGATTTGTTAGAATTTCAATAATAAATATTATTTGATATTCCTATATGTTTGTTATAGCCTATATTTATATTTTGTTACCTCTGTTATGTATTTAAATGTTTATATTACCGAGTTAATTTCTCTTTTGACTTGTGTAAGATTTTATAAACTGTTTTCTGTAATTTTAATGTTAAATTTTATTGTTTGTTGTTTGGTAAAATAGTTTAACTTTAATGTTGAATTTTTTATTGTTTTTTTATTTGTTAAAAATTTAATGTTGAATTTTATGGTCTGTTATTTGGTAAAATAATTTATATCACTGCATTACATTTCTCTCTTTTGACTCTTGTTAAGATTTCTTATGAATTTTAGATTTTTTATGATTCTTATGATTTTTTATGATTCTTAGCTAACTGAGTGTAGCCTACTCCTGACCGTAGCCTCTCTGCTATTAATTGTAGTACCTGACAATTGCTAATACATACGTACAGTATGTCAATGGCAAATAAATGACTGATTACTGATTGCTGATTACTGATTACTTCTCACTCTCGGTTGCTTCACTCTCTTACTCTTCTTCTACTTTAACTTCTACCTCTCTCACTTCTACTTCACTTCTCAACTTCTAGACCTAAAACAGAACAATATTTCAACTATTCCGTCATAAATCCACCCTCAACCTTCTTCACTCCCTCCAATTTTTCTAATTCAAGTAGTATACTTTATAACATTAAAGTATTTATGTAATAAACTACCAAATAAACTTTCTGCTCCAACCCCCACTCCCAGAAACAGGATATATATCATAAAAAAAATAAATAAACATGCACACATAAGAATAGACGTAAATTTACATTTCAATAAAAAAGAAATTATACATTAAACATTTCCTTCAAATTGTAAAATCAAAAATGTTATACACAAACGAAATACCACAATTGAATCAGCCCTCTTAACGCCCTATAAAAATATAAAAATATGAACAATCCTAGAAAATAACAATAATATAAAACTTAACGAAATATAAGCAACAAAAAATAAATCCAATAACCTTTACATAAACCAAACTATATACAGCCACATAACGCCCTATATAATTCAAAATTTTCAAAACCCTATAAACAAAACAGTAGTATCACAGTTTCCTAAATATAAATGTTAAAAATAAAACCTATACACTCCCAGAAAACAAACACTATACAATATATAATAAAATACGTACATAAAAATATTTACAATAAATATATAATCAAAACCTAAAAAAGACAAAAAATAAATTTTCCTGTTATTCCTTCTTATACACACATTTATTAACCCTAGTCCCTATTCACCAGACAATATTAAAAAAAAATTGATAACTACTTTATTCCAAATTTTCATCAATAAAAAAAAAATAACATCATTGTATATTCCCCCAAAAAGAGAGAAAAAAAACATTTCTCCAAAGTTATTATTCCAACCATTTAGCAGCCGACTATTACATATCCATCTCAACTACTGCAATTATAAAAAAAAAACCCTCCCGAATAAAAGTCCCACACACTTTATACTCTATATAACAAAAATAATCCTATAAACAAATTGTACTAATTGGCCTACACGCCCTCCCTCTACAAAACTATATCCTACTATGTACACAACAAATTACATGTCCTGCTACCCTCTACTTCCTCCTTCCCCCCTTCTTCTTCCCTCTTCCACGATTGCCTTTCGAAGAAGACACACTAGAAGAAGTCGACGGTTGCACAGACAGAGCGGACGATTCAGATGTTGACGACGATTTGTCTCCCACAGTTGAAGAAGCAGACGATGACTCAACGCCCTCCATCCTCCTCCTCTTTTGCTGTCTCGTTTTGTATCTGAAACAAATACAAAACCTATTATAATCTAACGAATATCATACACTCCATAATAACCACGCTTTCAAAAAAAAGCCCACCCAATAAATAAAAACCACCATACCCCATTTCATATATAATGAATACAGAACCCAAATAAATAACAAAAGACAAAATAAAAACAACCCAAAGTTAATATAAAGTATACACAAAACAACAGTACCATCATCATCCCCCAAAAAAATTCCTTCAACAAACAAACCCCCCCAAGAAAATTGAACATGTTTTCTCAATCACATCAAATAAATCATCCCCTCCACGTTACTAACAGAGTAAGACAACAAAATAGAAGAACAACACAAAATCACAAAAATAACAAAATCACCCAAACCAACTTAAACACAACTGCCAATTTGGAAAAATTTAACATTGAAAACTGACAAACCCGAAATTAATATAAATCATATATGAATGCTGCAAAAACTGTCAAATGATAAAAATTTATTTAACATACCTCGGAGATGCCAGGTCTGAAGCCCCAAGTTCTTCCTCAAAACCTCGAAAGATTTCTCCACTGGCAGACGTAATCGAAGACAGAGATACAACGGTCTCCACGCTCTCCATGGAACTGCTAGCCACGGACTCCCCATCACTGAAAAACCAATACACCATCACTACAAAACACCAATAATAAACAACAAATACAACTCCCATAAACAATAAGAAAATTATAAAAAATCAAGAAAATACATATGTAACTACCACAAAAAAAACCCCATTATTTGTAAAAACACCAAACAACCATATATCTTTCAAGAACACCCGACCCCCCCCCCCATTCCTGTCCTAAACATTCCCATCTCAAACAACTATCCCCCAACGATAATAAAATCAAATATCCTTAAAAAAATAATAAAAAAAAATTATAAGACACCAAAAAGAAATTGCAACATTACATTTGTAAATTAACTGCATACTCATACAGAATACTTAAATACCCAGATGTAAACACAATCCCCAAATAATGATGTAAACCTACCAACCATCATACAAACATTGCCAACCAACAAACCACCTACAAACCCTCACACAAACCAAGACACATAAAGCTCCAAATACCCTCATCACTCACTTTGCCTTATATTCCACACTGGTTTTAACATCATTCTCATCATGAGTTCCAGGCGAAAGTAGAGCTTCCTCCCCTTTGCATTCCTCCATCAAACCTTCCTCTTTCACCTCCACATCGCCTAGATGAAGCTTTCCAACCCTATCGCAAATACACCAAACCATCATTGTACAAATCAATTATAAAATGCAATTAACCACTGCTATATGCCAAAAAATATTTTTCAAATTCCACCAGTGGCCAAAACTGATTATAATATGCCTAAAAAAAACCATTATAAGAATAACCAAAAAAAAACTTACTTCTCATCCTCTTCTACTGCACATAGCGGATCAACATCTTTGGCTTCCGAATCGCCCAACTCATTATTGGACTCCCCAAGAAGAGGCTCAGCATCTTGACCTTCATCTCCAGAATTAATCACGCCCAACATGGCTAGAGCAACGGCACCACCCACAACATCACCTCCTTCTTCACCAGCGTCAGTAGGAGTAGCTCCAACACGCCCACCATCCACTACCTCACTATACAAAAAACAATTTATTATAAACAATACATTGTACTGGAATACATCCCACCACAAAACCCTTAACAACTTAGCAATATAAAATTCAATTGCCCTCTTGCATTAAAACCAAAAGTAAAACAGCGCAAACATACACAACAATTAAAGTAATCCCCCAGGAATGCCACCTATAAATTTTACATTCCCCAAAAACCCACAAAAAAATATATAAAGCCCATTCTTCCAAATGTAATACGCTAACATTAGACAAATACCACAACAATCCCACCTATGCTTTAAAGTCCGCTACCAGACTACCAATTACAAGCCAATCAAAGTTACACTCGAAAGCTCAAATTACAATTCCCAACGGCCAGAATTCCATTCACACAATGGAAAACAATTGTACTCAATACTTTTCATCCCTACCAACTATAAATCGACATGGCCCCTTCCAAATGTTAACAATCACCTAGCAACAACAAAGTTTTTCCACTTTAAAAATTACAAACTATATACCCAAATAAAATTTTTTATTTATGTCACGCAAATTAAACGCCTCTATAAATAACAGTAAATAAACAATGATGTCTTCATTTGAAATGCCAACCTTGGAATAACAGTGATAATAATAATAATAATAATAATAATAATAATAATAATAATAATAATATTCTTTATTCCGTAAAACAAAATAACATTGCATGGAATGAGTCATTCAAAAAAATACAATAAATAAAATAATACACACTTTGTATTGAAAAAACAAAAGAAAAAGGTTCCGTCCCAGTGATTGTCGTGTTTGATTTCCTGAGTTTGGTCCTAGTTCCACGTGTGGCTAAAGAACTCGCCCACCGAGTAAAAGGCTTCGGTCACCAATAGGCGCTTGAGCCTTCTTTTGAGCAGGCTTGGGTTTGCATTCTTGTCAAATGCGCGAGGTAAATGGTTTGCGAACTGAACACCTGCCTGTGAAGGCAATCGTTCGTGAACCACCGTCCGGTGTTTTCCCGTACGGTAGTTCTCCCTGCCTCTCGTGCCGTATGTGTGGATATCGCACCCTCGGGTTTGCACGCATTTCGTTAGAAAAAAAGAGGTGGTTTCAAGAATGTATAGGCAGGGTAAGGTAAGCAACCCAAGCTGTTTGAAAGCTCCCTTGCATGACTCTCTGTAATTCAGATTTGCAATCAAACGCACGGCTTTCTTTTGAAGCTTGAACAGTCTGATGAAGTTTTTGTTTGTGCAACCACCCCACACTATTATCCCATAAGCAAGATGGGGATATATGAGACCATAATAAGCCGTCAAAAGGATTTGACTTGGGCAGAACCCGGAGAGGTACCGAAGTACAAAAATACCAGAAGACACACGCTTGCAGGCGTTGTCAACATGGTCATCCCAGGTTAAGCCTTTGTCAATGCAAATACCCAAGAATCGGGTGCTGCCAACTTCTTCAATTACAGTCTCGTCCACCATCACTGTGGGAGAGGTGTGGGTGATTGATTCATGAAGCCGGAAATTTATGAATGTTGATTTTGACGCATTGGTTTTGAGATTAAGTTTGAAAAAATGTTGGATGCAATTGTTCAAGCCAATAAAAGTATTGATTTCAAATGATTCTGGAGAGTTTTCGCGGAAACAAAGAGTTGTGTCATCAGCGTATTGGACTAGTCGTCCATTTTCAAAAGCTGATCCGACGTCATTGACGTATAGGAGAAAAAGCAAGGGGCTGAGAATTGATCCCTGTGGGACACCATATTTCAAAAATTGACTTTTAGAGATCTGATTTGAAATTTGGACCACTTGGGATCTTCCTCCGAGAAATGATTTAATCCAATCAAGTGGTATACCGCGGATGCCGTAAGATTCCACCTTCTGCAGCAGAGTGTTGTGATCTACACAGTCGAAGGCCTTCGAGAGGTCCAGGAATACGCCTAACGTGTTTTTGCGATTTTCGAGGCCTTCGACAATAGTTTCAACAAGACTCACCACAGCGTCAACTGTTGACTTTCCTTGTCTGAAACCAAACTGGTCTGAAGAGAGAAGGTTGTGCTTGTCAAGAAATGTTGACATCCTCTCAAGGAAGATCTTCTCAAAAACTTTGCTGGACGCTGGTAATATTGAGATAGGCCTGTAGCTGTCGGCAGATTTAGGATCGTTTTTCTTGTAAATCGGGATGACTTTCGATTTTTTTAGACTGTCAGGAAACGATCCTGTTTGAAAAGACAAATTGATGATTGCAGTCAAAGGTATCAAAATGTAGTCTGAGCATTCCTTAATTAGCCACATTGAGACTCCATTTAGATCATTGGATCTTTTGGGAGCTAGGCTCCGAATAGCACGAGCAACATCCTCCAGCACTACTGGAGCCAAACCCATGGAGCCCACCGGACTTTGAATATTATTTGTGGGGAGAATTCTGGCTTGCTTAGGTAAAGTCTGTTGTGAGGCAACTGAGGTGAAAAAACTATTGAACTCGTCTGCTACTGAACTGGGATCTGTAATAATGTTGTTGTCTTTCATCAAATTGATAGATTTTTGGATTGGTTTTTGCTTTTTACTGTTGATGATTTTCCAAGCGGTTTTTGAAAAATTGTTTGATTTCATGAGAGTCTTTGAAATGTCGTATGCTTTGGCACATCTGATGACTTTCCTGTAAGTTTGTTTATATTTTCTGAAAAATAATTTGAATTCATTGTTCTGTGAAGATTTAACTACTTCCGAGTAAAATCTAAGTTTTTCTCTAGAAGTCAAAATACCTTTCGTGATCCATGTATTTCTTGTGAGGTTATTGTTTGATTTAGAAACATGTAATGGGCAAGTCAGATTAAGGTAAAACAGAAACCTTTCGTTGAAAATGTCAAACATCTGATTGCAAGTTAACGGTTGCTGGATAAATTCCCAGGCTTCCTGAGAAAGTTGTAATTTCAAAAGCCTTATATTCTCAGGGCGCAAAACCCTTTTTGTCAAGGGTATTGAGTGTTCCCTATCCGGTAGGCACCCACGGATCAGGAGCTCCTGAGCATAATGGTCAGATATTGCCGTGCTAATGACCGACGCGCTTGTGTTTGAAATGTTCGTGACGATATTATCGATTGCTATTCGAGAGGTTTGTGTTACTCGAGTGGGCGAGTCAATAAGCCATTTCAAATCAAAAGAGCGGAGAACATCGGCAAAGCGGGTCGTTTTATAGTCTTTCTTGTCGAGGACATCTATGTTTAAGTCTCCAGCTAAAACAAATTTGGAAGCGGACAACTTTACCAAAAGTGCCTCCAATTGATCGAAAAAAACGTTTGGGTCACCATTTGGGGAGCGGTATATTCCGACAACAAAAATTTCCGAGGGGCCCGAGAAAGTCTTTACGGCCGAAATTTCAAAATCTTTGTCAATTGATTTGATCAAATTTACCTTTGCGTATTTGAGCCCCCTTTTAGTGTGGATTGCAACTCCTCCTCCATCAAAACACTGACGAGTGTACCAGTTAGCTAACTCGTAGTTTCTCAACTGAGATAGGTCAATTGACTCGTCGTTATACCCAAACTCGGAGATGATGAGAATATCCGGATTCAATTCATCGCAAAGAATTTCTAGTTCGTCTGATTTATTTGAAGATATCTGAGCATTTTGGTGGAGAATCGTAAATTTAGAATGGAAGTGATCTGCCGAATTAGGATGATTGTTTTGCCTTGATTTTACCGCTGATTTGATACGACTGGGACGGTTCCTAAAAAAACATTATTAACAGTACAAGAAACATTACAAGAGTCATTATTTGAAGAAGTCATATTCCTTGGAGCGATATGCAGGTCATCACTTTGAGAAGTTGGAGTACCAGGGTTTGAGATTCTGGAGCTGGAACCATCTGCTGCAGTGATGGGTGAAGCCCCCTGGGTCATTGCGGGAGAACTGGCTTGGAGTCCGGGTTGCTGCACGTTTAGAGTCTTCGGTGACGGCTGCTGAGGTGCAAGGCGAGTCAAACCACTCACGATGAGTTCGGCGATGACGTTCTTGCCACGCATTGAGAGGTGGAGGCCGTGTCGGGTAAAATACTTGCGATCTATTGAGTTGAAGTCCAGTAATTCCACATTCTCGTGGCGATTACACAGCTCGGTGATATAGTTATTCAATAGCTTTATTTCCCGGTTAATCTTATCATTTGGACTTAGGTCATGTCTGATAGGAAGATTAGATAGGAGTAAGTAGTAGTGGAAAAGTAAGGCTTTTGGGCCAGTTCAAGGTCACCTGAGGGATGACGTCATCGAGGTCAATGACCTCACCGATGACGTCATCGATGACGTCATCGATTGCGTCATCGATGACGTCATCACCAATGACGTCATTTCTATGACGTCACACCCATGACGTCACAGAAATGACGTGCTGATGACGTCATCACCCCTTACGTCATCAAAATGACGTCACCGACTCCACTAAGGTCAAGGTCACGCCGAAACTTAAAATTTTTTGGCACTTTTACCGTTTCTCGCACTACGCTCCGAGTTTCAGTCCGAGTCCCCGTGACCTTGACCACTTGGAGCGAATTTTCGACGAGAAACGGCAAAAGTGCCAAGTTAAACTCGAGTTTCTGACATGACTCTGCCTAAATGGGCAATCGGTTATCCCTCAGGTGACCTTGAACCAGCACAACACCAACAATTTGACATTACCATGACCTAGAAAACCTAACAATGGAGCGCCGACACCGATGCGCACCCCACGACAGCCACCGAGTGACTGATTGTCAGGCTCTGTGTACTCTAGGTATATCAGCTTGAGAGACTAAGACTCTAAACTGTCAGGAATGGGAGTAACTAACTGAATTTTGCAAGGAAAAGTCATTTCATCCAATATTCTAAACAAATCTTTATCAGTAAAACTTACATTAGTCTGTTTGGTATAAAACTTAGGGTGTCCGCGCAACAGTTTGCGCCACTTAGCTAAAGTCGAAACCCTTTTGACTTTGAGTGGTGGACAGTGAGCAACTAATAAAGTCTTAACACGGCTAAGTTTCTTACCTAAAGCGTCCCGCGACATGGCTTCCCCTCACAAAAGTCCGCACAATACTGAGAGACTGCTTGTAGCTCATGAGTCAAGGGAAAAGAGGTGGGGGAAACAGCAGGAGTGGGGGAAGGTCACAGTGGTGGGGGAAGGTGAGGTTGCACGCTGGAGTATCGCATCACTTCACCATGAGCTGTCCTACAGTCAACACACTGTTCTCTTGGCCCGAGTTGGCACTAGAAGAAACATTTCTGTACAGCATAGGCTGTGAGAGCCGAGGAAGCAAAGTCAAAGTGGAAATTGCGTTAAACTCCAAGATTAAGAGTCTCCTAAATAAACTAATTGTATCCCTGCAATCCCCTATAACTTTAGAGAAATACCACTTTATAAAGCGACACCTTATTCTTTGGCAAAACGAATTGGAAATGGAAAAGATCACAGTAAAATTAATCTAACTTAAAATTTGGACTGGACACTCATGGCGATACCACGTGGCGTGCAAACGCCACCCTAAACATTACAAAATAGGTTATTGAGCACCTCTGGTACGATAACCGACGTGCTAGAGTTAAAGTGTGATGACCTTGAGTCAAAACTCTGAAATACTACAAGTCGATATCACCCCAGAGTTAAAGTGTAGTGACCTTGAGTAAAATCAGAGAAAATCCAAGCCATGTTAGTCCAGAGTTAAAGTGTAACGACCTTGAGGCAAAAACTTGTAAAACACTTACATGAACAGAGTCGAAGAGCAGCGATGCTTACCGCATGCAAGCCTGAGACATACTGGCTGAACGCCGTCACGTAGCTTAGGGACTCGATTAGGGTGGGGGTATTGCGAACACTTAGAGTAGAAGTGTAGTGGGTGACCTCGAACCAGACACTTAGAGTAAAAGTGTAGTCGGTGACCTTGAACCACCCCTGAGGGCGGACCCCCCCCCCCTTCGCCCCCGTCTCCGTTTTTTGGGGGGCGGACCCAACCCCCCCCCCCCCCTCCGCCCCCGTCTCCGTTTTTTGGGGGGCGGACCCCCCCCCCGCCCCCTCCGCCCCCGTCTCCGTTTTTTGGGGGGCGGACCCCCCCCCCCTCCGCCCCCGTCTCCGTTTTTTGGGGGGCGGACCCCCCCCCCGCCCCCTCCGCCCCCGTCTCCGTTTTTTGGGGGGCGGACCCCCCCCCCGCCCCCTCCGCCCCCGTCTCCGTTTTTTGGGGGGCGGACCCCCCCCCCCCTCCGCCCCCGTCTCCGTTTTTTGGGGGGCGGACCCCCCCCCGCCCCCGCCCCCCCCCCCCCGGGGGTGGACCTCCGCCCCCGGGGTGGACCTCCGCCCCATGCCGGGGGAGACCGGTGGGGATATAAGGCGGCCCGGCCACAGCCGGCTCGCAGTCCGCTCCCGAGCGTTGAACGTGAACGATCGGGACGGACCGCCATAGGCCTCACTAAACACTGAAAGGCGCCTTCACTGTTTAGCGAAGTCTACTCTAACTTTAAGACTTGTATTATTTCTAAGATATTGCGCTTGCGTTTGGGTATTGGGAAGTGTTTTATATGAGATTGTTTTACTTGTACCCTATGTCTCCTGTCTGTCTTGTTTGTCTTGTTTGTCATGTGTTTAATGTGTATGTGCTTGTTCCAGCATTAACCATGTTGAGCTCAATTGTGTGTTGTAAGTGTGTTATATTTAACTAAAGTGTATACGCTTGTTTTAGCATTTCCCCTTGAGCGTTTTTCACAGCTCAAATTAAATTGTAACGACAGGGAACGGGAGTAGGCCCCCGTGTAAAGCCACTTTTCATAATTGTTAGGCTCCTGCCAGGCATGCAAAAGGTTGCGGATGGCATTTGGGAGCATGTCCGTTTGTACGCTGGCATGCAAAAGGTTGCGGCGGCCTCTGCACTCGGACGAGGACGTAAGCCACTAGGGTGTCCTCAGTTAGTTTCCCTTCTGGAAACTCAAAATTATGTAAATAAATCTTTGTTAGCTATTTGTGTTTTTTAGTCCCCAAGGCCCCCGAACATTCGTGGTTCGCCATGGATGTACGGGGGCCGAAATTTGTTAATGTCCGTGTGGCCTTGACCCACAAAGGACTTGTAAAAAATTTACTGCATTGCTAAATTAAAAATATTAAAGATTACGGGAGTAAAGTTACTTTGAAGTATTGTTAGGCTCCTCTCAGGCATGCAACAGGTTGCGGCTGGGGTTGTGGGAGTATGTCCGTTTGTACGCTGGCATGCAAAAGGTTGCGGCGGCCTCTGCACTCGGACCGAGGACGTAAGCCATTAGGGTGTCCTCAGTTTGTTTCCTCCTGGAAACTCAAAATTATGTAAATGAACTTTTGTTAGCTATTGAAAAGACAATGCAGTAAATGTTTACAAGTCTCGCGTGGCGAAGGGAACACGACATTGGATGTTGCCCTGTTGTCATAGTTGGGTCTCTTCGGAGGCTACAGCGATGACAACCCAAGTGCCCCACACCCCCATAGGGGTGTGGGGCTTAATTTTTTTAAAAGTTTTCTGTGACCTTGACCTAAATATATGAAAGTTTTCAAAATCTTTAACAGTAAGGTTTTTATTAACACAGTAAATATATTAAAGTACTTTGTCTTTTAAACTTTAATGGGTAGGCATTACTAACACACAAGTCTGTAGTTGTCCATAGTTGGGTCTCTTTAGAGACTATAGCGATGGCAACCTAAATGCCCCAGGTGGGGCTTTATTTTTTTAAAGTTTTACGTGACCTCGACCTAAATATAGTAAAGACTGACACTGCACCTCCGCCCCCGCCCCCGCCCCCGCCCCCGCCCCCGCCTCCGCCCCCGCCTCCACCCCCGCCCCCACCCCCGCCCCCCGCCCCCGCCCCCGCCCCCCTCTCCCCTTCTCCACCTCCACCCCCTACACCTCCACCCCATACACCTCCGCCCCCCCCCTACACCTCCACCCCACACCTCCACCCCACACCTCCACCCCACACCTCCACCTCCACCCCCCCCCCCCAGGGTGGGGTTGCCCTTGGCTGGTGGGGATATAAGGCGGCCAGGTTGCACGCACTTCTCATTCACGCTCCAGCTTTCGTTGGAAGTGGCTGTCCAGGAGCTCATTCTTAAGAAGACCGGTGACCAAAAATGTCTCGTCGTATACCTTACAAACCTTCGTACTATAATCTGATTGGTATTAATAGTATTACAGACAATGAGAAGAAATTGTATACAAGATTTTGTTGTTTACTTGACAGAACGCTAAAACTACCGCCAAATACTTTCACCTACAAGCTACCCCTGATAGACAAGGATGATGTAAGCAAACTATCATCAGTTCAACTGAAATTGGTGCAAGAAAAAATTCTTGTTTGTGTGAGAGAAGTGTTTCACAATGAATATTCAAAAAGATTGGCCTTTGACTTTATTAAGGAACATGCAGGACGTGAAACAAAACAGTATCCAGGATTATATTATTTATATCTTTTTGAGAATGGAGCAAGTGTAACGGTAGAAATAAGTATCAAACTAATGTAATTCACCCAACCAAGTGTTAAACTAGGACTTGAACTTGGACTTGATTGAGGTTTTGTAGAACAGAGCGGGGGATAGATCACTTTGCGGCAATGGACTAGCATGCTGCTTAGTGGTTTATCCCCCGCTCAAAGGGTATCTTTACGCGACCTTGACCCACATAAATGCATAGTTCGTGGGGGTATAAAAATGGTAAACCAATTGGATTGGATACACCACTTCCATCGCTCCATCGCAACAGAATTCTTCCTATTCTGGAGGTAATACCGGTGATATTTCACCTTTGTAAGAAATTAAAACAAAAAATGTGATCGGGGGATAGAGCACTTTGTAGTAATTGATGCTGCTTAGTGCTCTATCCCCGCTGAAAATAATAATTCCAAATGACCTTGACCCATATAAACTTGCTCAAACAGACATCTTTGAAAAAACTTGTAAAAAGTAGTGGATTTAGACCAAACATCATTGCTTTATCAAGCCCGTTGAAGAATATATTGAAAATGGGTGTTTAAAAGCCAAATTTATTAAATGAATGATAAACCGGATGTATATGACGCCACCTCCCCCCACCCTTCAACCTCGGGTATAAAGGGACCTGGTTGAGCGCGCTGCTCATTATTGCTTGGACATTCACCGAGTGCACACTCAAAGCCAAACTGTAAAGAAATGGCTCTTTGCGATATTTGTGGTGAGTTTTTCCAAGATGAAGATATCTTTGTTTTACACCGAGAATTGCATCATGAAGAGAACAGAAAAGAAGAGATTGTTGTAAGTGAAGAAGACTTGGATGCGTTTGATCGGTTATTGGAAAACTACCAGAAGCAGATGGACGACTGTGATAGCTATCTACAGTTACACCGAGAATTGCATCGTGAAGAGGACAGAAAAGAAGAGATTGTAGTAAGTGAAGAAGACTTGGATGCGATTGATCGGTTTTTGGAAAAACCCCATAAGCAGAAGGACTGGGCTAGCTATTTACAGTTAATGCAAAGAAGAAGACCAAGTGTTATTCAATTTGCCGGAGCTGGACCATCTACAGCTGGAGGATTTATTCAAGAAGAGAAAATGGAAGAAGAAGATACGGAAGAAGTAGAAGATGTAAGACAACTGCGTACCCAAGAAGAGGATATGGAAGATATAAGACAACTGCGCACTACAGCCTTGCCAGGACCAGTTGTAATTCATTTCAAAATTAATAACGTGCAATTAGAATTGGAAAATTTTATAACTCAAGCTAAAAAACTAGTTGTAAAAACATTGACGGAAGAATTGGCAAGATTGAACTTTATTAAATTTGGATTGGTGTTGGAGGCTATGTTTACTAATACCGATGGTGAAAATTCACCGAGAGCATTCATTGCTAAAAACCGAACCCTTACAACCACATCTGATATCAACGAAATTTTAGAAGAATGTTTGGTTGAACTGCTAGTGAAACTTCAAGAACATGAAGGAAGAGGATCCGGCTGGACGCTATCATCAATTGAAGGTATGGATGTGAGGGTTCACAAGCATGGATATGGTATGAGAGGAAGCAGCTTTATCCCTCTACCAAAGGTGATCCGAGATACAAGATCATGTATCAATGTGAAAAATGAGGATAATGAATGTTTCCGGTATGCAATGTTAGCAAAATATGTGGAAGACCATTCCTGTAGACCTAGCATAGCATACGAAGCTGTTCAACACCGCTATAACTTCCAAGGTATGTCGTATCCTGTTAGTCTTAATGATGTTGCTAAATTTGAAAGAAAAAACCCAGGAGTTTCAGTTAATGTGTTTGGTTTAGACGAATCAAATAACGTATACCCGTTACGAGTTACAAAGACTGAACGTCAAAATCATACGGATTTACTGCTATTGACCAAAGGTGAAATATCACATTATGTTTACATCAAGAACTTTGAAACTTTGGTTGGACGACAAGTGACTAAAAATAAAATTAGAGTAACAGTGTGTAAGAGATGCTTTTGTTTCACAAATAAAGACTTGAGACGTGGAGGATCAGAGTGGTTGTCAGAACACCAACGTCTTTGTAATGACAACTATGAAGTGAAGATTAGTCTGCCACCACCATCTAGAGCATTTGTCCAGTTCAATAAAACAGTTCACCAATACCGGATTCCACTAGTTATCTACGCTGACTTTGAATCCACGTTAGTGCCACAGGAACTTCCGGATGGTGAAGTAACTAGAAGAACCAAATATCAATTGCATCAACCTAACAGTTTTTGCTTATTGGTGAAATCTACTTTACCTGAAGAACAATTGCAAGACTATGGCTTAACATCCACTCCAATACTCTACCGTGGTGAAGAAGCCGCTAAGTATTTTGTAGACCAGTTGTACGACATTGCTGAAAAGGCGCAACGCTTATACGGTAATGTTGTACCTATGGAACCTTTGAACCAAAATCAACAAGAAGAATGCAATTCGGCAACAAGATGTTATTTATGCAAGAAGAGCTTCAGTGAAGAAAATCAAAAAGTAAGAGATCACGATCACCTGACAGGGTTATACAGAGGAGCTGCTTGTAATTCATGCAATATAAATTACAAACTGCCAAACTTTATCCCTGTCGTGTTACACAATCTTAGCGGCTATGACTCTCACTTCATTATCCCAGAGTTAGGACGAGATGATGGAAAAATTGAAGTATTAGCTGAAACATTGGAGAAGTACATCAGTTTCTCAAAAACAGTAGGTAAAATTAAACTTCGCTTCGTAGACTCTTATAGATTTATGTCATCTAGTTTGAGCAAATTGTCTGAGAACCTAAGAAGAGAAGATCTAAAAGAAACCAGCAAAATTGTACCTGAAGATAAATTGGACTTAGTAATGCGTAAAGGAGTGTTCCCCTATGATTACATAACTTCTGCAGAAAAATTCGAAGAAACCAGTCTGCCACCGATTGAAGCCTTCAATAGCAAGTTAAATGAAAGTGAAATCTCCGTTGAAGACTACAATCATGCTTGTAATGTTTGGAACCAACTAAACATTCAAACCTTAGGGGAATATTCCGACTTTTACATAAAATTGGACGTAACTCTGCTGTGCGATGTGATGGAAGAATTTCGAAACACCTGCTTCTCCGCCTATGGACTGGACCCTCTACACTCGTACACATCTCCAGGATTAGCATGGCAAGCTATGCTAAAGTCAACCAACTGTCGATTGGAACTTCTAACAGATATTGATATGGTGCTCATGATAGAATCTGGTGTACGGGGCGGTTTGACACAAGCTGTAACACGTCATGTCAAAGCTAACAACAAGTACATCCCAGGCTTCGATGAGAGACAACCATCGGTCTACCTTGGTTACTTTGACGCAAACAACCTTTATGGTTGGGCAATGTCAAATCCGCTTCCCTACGCTGACTTCAAATGGATCGACCCGGCCACCATCGGTGACATCTCACAGATTCCAAAGAATGGTCCAAAAGGCTATATTTTGGACTGTGATTTCGAATATCCGGAGCACCTTCATGACCATCACTACGACTTGCCTCTCCTAGCCAAGACTGAAGTTTCACCGACAGGAAGATGGCCGAAATTGATGATGACGTTGGAGAATAAAGATCGGTATGTGGCTCACTACTGGGTAGTTCAACAAGCTCTTGAATTGGGTCTACGTGTGGTGAGAATTCATAGAGCAATTGAATTCACCCAGTCTTGTTGGTTGAAACCATATATTGATTCCAACACTACAAGAAGAGCAGCAGCAACATCAGCATTTGAAAAGGACTTTTACAAATTGATGAACAACGCCATCTTCGGGAAGACCTTAGAAAACAAAAGAAAACACAAGATTGTAAAATTAGTAAGTGATCCTAAGAAATTGGAAAAATTAGTGCAAAAACCAAATTTTGGAACATCTATGATTATAAACGAAGATCTAGTTGCCGTAAGTATGAAGAAAACAACAATAGTGATGGATCGTCCGTTATACATTGGAATGTCAATTTTGGATATAAGTAAAACTTTAATGTATGATTTCCATTACAACAAAATGGTTAAACACTACGGAAGAGACAACATTGGAGTTGCATACATGGATACCGACGCGTTTATCTACTGGATAAAGACTTTGGACATGTATGAAGACCTAAGGAGTTTCCCATACAAAGACGATTTTGACTTCTCTGACTATCCGAAGAACCATCCAAATTACAACGAAAAGAATAAAAAAGTAATCGGAAAATTTAAAGATGAAGCAAATGGAATGCCTTTAGAAGAAATAGTGGCACTGATGGCAAAATTGTATTCATTTAAAATGTACAACGAGAACAACACACCGACAGTCAAGAAAGCAAAAGGAGTCAAAACATCGTACTTGAAGAAACATGTGACGTTTGACCATTACAAGACCTGCTTGTTTGAAGATTCTACAATGTCTGCAACGTTCAACACTATCAGAAGCTTTAAACATGAGGTCTACAGTGTCACTGAAGTTAAAAGGGCACTATCAGCTCGAGATGATAAAAGGCATATTATGCCGGATAAAATTCACACTCTTCCTTTTGGCCACTACTCTCTAAACCCTATCGACTAGTAACCTATTCTTCGTCCTTCTACAACTTCGACCTTATTCCTTTCTCCTTCCGTAAAAAAATGGGGAACACGGCAAGTCAAACGCCGTGTTCCCCATTTTTTTACACAAGTTTGGATGACCTTGACCTATATAAATGATGTGAATATTTAAGACAACATTCATTGTGATTATACATGTGATACATGAAACATTCAAACCTGCAATATGAAGAACTTGAAGCAAGAAATTGTCAACGAGCTTCATAAACCTGCAAGAAGAAAGTTTCCACGAAGAAATACAGTGATAAAAGGAATAAATGATTTATATCAAGCGGATTTAATCGAAATGATTCCTTATAGTAAACAAAATAGAGGATTTAAATACATATTGACTATTATTAATTGTTTTTCAAAAATGGCAGATGCTTTACCACTAAAAGATAAAAGTGGCAAAAGTGTTACAAAAGCAATGGAAACAGCTATACAAAGAGACAAACATACTATAAAACATTTACAAACTGATGATGGAAAAGAATATTTTAATAAGGAATTTGCAAATTTAATGAAAAAACACAACATTAACCATTACTCAACCAATTCAGAGGTAAAAGCATCAATAATTGAAAGATTTAACAGAACTTTAAAAGGTGCGATGTATAAGATGTTTTCCAACAGAGGATCACACGTATGGATTGATGTGTTACCAAAACTTATAAGCGATTACAATAACAAGTTTCATAGAACTATCGGTATGAAACCAAGCCAGGTGACTAATAAAAATGAAAAACTTGTATTAAAACGTATAAAAATGAATACTAAACCAAAAGTTGAAAAACTAAAGCCTAAAAGGTTTAATGTTGGTGATAAAGTGCGAATAAGCAAATACAAAGGTGTATTCAGTAAAAGATATCTTCCGAACTGGACAAATGAGGTATTTACCGTATTTAAGGTGCAACCTACAGTACCAGAAACTTACATTTTAAAAGATAATAAAGGACAATTGCTTGAAGGAGGTTTTTATGGACATGAAATGTTAAAATCAACAGTAGGTGATGTATATCTAGTAGAAAAGGTGTTGCAACGCAAAAAAGATAAGGTTAAAGTAAGATGGTTAGGATTTAATAAGACGGAAGATTCTTGGATACCTAAAAAGGATCTAATATAATGATAGAGCATCATTTTGGGTTGAACCATTACAAAGGATGGAGATAATACCGCAAAAAGACAATTTTACTATTAATAATATAGATGAACTCACAGTGGATGGTTCTCAATTCAATACTGGGAAACACGGTGTTTTGTTACCAAACACGGTGAGTTGTCTGGTTACCGGTCCTTCCAATTGTGGAAAAACAAATGTAGTATTCAATTTGATTACAAACCCTAAAGGCTTACGTTTTAATAATTTATATGTATTTTCAAAGTCACTACAACAACCAAAATATCAGTTATTGGAACAAATACTCAATAATGTACCTGAAGTTAAATATTTTAAATTTAACGCGAGCGAGAGTGTCATGCAACCGCAAGAGGCTAAACCATTCTCAGAATTCATATTTGACGATGTATCTTGTGAAAATCAAAATACAATAAGGAATTACTTCGCCATGGGTCGACATAACAACATAGATAGCATTTATATTGGTCAAACTTACAGCAAAATACCGAAACAGCTCATTAGAGACAATGCAAACATGTTAATTGTATTTAAACAGGATGAAACCAACCTAAAACACATATATTATGACCATGTAAGTGCGGATATGCCATTCGAACGATTTAAAGAGTTGTGTGGAAAGGCTTGGGCTGAAAAGTATGGGTTTTTAACAATTATAAAGGAACAACCGCAAAACAATGGTCGATACAGGATAGGATTTGATAAATTTATATTAATACATTGAACGTGGTATAAAATATTCATTGTTGTACAACACGTCTTGCTACAAACATGGTTAACCAAGAAAAATTAGTAAAAGAAATAAAATCACTTAGTGATTCTATTCGGGCTAAAAACAGAGCGTTAAAACTAGGTATTAGCGAGAGGGAGAAATTCCTTGAATCTACTTTTAAACCTATTACTGAACCCTTGAAACAATTAAACAAAAAATTTGCTAAACCCGTTTTGGAAGGAGATGCAATTGCACCTATTACAAAGTTTGAAAGAGAAAATATAAAATCAGAAGATTTTAGTGATGAAGACCTGGAATCCTCTACATATAGTGGTTTTACCGGTGAAGAACCTGAAAGAGAGCTAGAATCACCAGACTATAGTGGTATAAGAGAATTATATGAAGTAAAAGCTAAAAGAGGACATGAAGATGTATCAACTGCTAGTGAAGAGGAAAAAGAAGAAGAAGCAAGGGAAGGTCCGTCAAACATAAGCTTGTTGGGTGAAAACATTCATAACAAAGGACCTTTAGGAAGGAAATACATGATAAAAATGTTAGCTGGAATAAATCCTAATAAAAACTACCATAGTTATGGAGTAAGATTAACAGAAGAAGGTTTAATGGTTGGTAATAGCCCGGTAAACATTGATGAAGATGATAATATTATTGTTGGTAATCAAAGATATAAGGGCACAAGAGGATTATTTGAATTATTATTTGAAAAAAAGCCTTTAGAATTGTTAGTTAAAGAAGAAGATATGGAAGCATATAAACAGATTTTGGAACACACCAATGCATACAGGAGGAAGTATTTAGCTGACCAGCCAGTTTTTAGATCTAGGTCTTTAAAATATAGAGTATTTGTATCCAAGTTAATACCAACAACGAGAAGACAACCAATGCCGATAATGCCAAGAAAACCTGTAAAACGAAGGTTTGTGTCATCCACTTTGGATATAAGTGCTCCAGAACCAAGAAAAAGAAACAAATCTGTTACAGGTACAGGTTTAATGAAGAAACTATATAACACAAATGTGATTTATTACAATAATATCAATAAATTGGTGGATAGAATGAAACTAATACATGAAGCTAAAGAAGCGGGTCATACTGGATTGGAAAACGAATGGGTGGCTTTAGTGGATGAACTCCGAAACCGTGGGGTAATCTCATAAAAATGCGTTACTCCCTAGATTACTATTCAGTTGCACCATGAGTGTCGACAAGTTCGGACGTTACTCCTCGGATGGGTTATATTACGCAAATAATTTAAAAAGAGGTGCTGGTTTACCACAAACACCTGATGGAGATTATGATATAACTAATAAAAGGTTAAAAAACATAAAAGATCCCACAGATGAAAACGATGCAATAAATTTAAAAGTATTAAAAGAAAATATATCACCAACATTAAGACTACAGAAAAACACATATGACGCAGGTAATCATAGAATTGTCAATGTTGGTAAGCCAAATCAAAACGCTGATGCAATAAACAAAGGTTATTTATCATCAGAATTAAAAAATACGCTAAAATTCAATGGAAAAACGTATACTGCTGAAAATAAACGTATATCCAACGTAGATGATCCTAAAGATGCAAAAGACAGCGTAAATAGACGCTATTTACATTCATTAATACCTGAAAAGACAAAAGATGGTTTTTCTTTTTATAAATTTGTTATTAACGATATAGGTTATCCGAAAAATGAAAATGATGCTGTAAATTTAAAATATATAAAAGATCATTGTATTACACGTGATGTAGGAGTTATTGATTGTCTAGGTAATTGTTTAGCGAATGTTAAAGATGGTTCGGCACCATCAGATGGTGCAACAGTGGGTCAAATGATGGAAACCTTAAAACAAGAAACAACCTCTTTTGTAAAACAAGATCAAGTAGTATCAAAGCAAGGGGATGAATTTGTTCAAGGTAATGAAAAATTTAATTTATTAACATACAAAAATAATGCTTGGGATTGCATGGGTAAAGGGTTATCAAATATGGGATGGGGTTATGAAAAACATGATGCAGCTGCTTTATCACAAACCGTACATCTAGATCCAGATCATTCTTTTAGATTTTTTACATGTAAAAATAAAGTAATAAAATACTTGCATAATGGAAGAGATCCAAATGATGCTGCAACTGTAGGACAAACATTACAATATGACAGTGCAAATAAAGAGTTTATTTATAATAAGCAAAGATTTAAATTAATGGATGTAAATGATTATCAAAATATATTAATTGCAGATCCAAATTCATTTAGCGGATTTAGAAAATTGTCTGGTGAACAATTTATTCATAAAAATCATGTGTTTCGAAATGAATCAGACGGAGCATTAGTTAGTGGAAATTTTAAATATTTTAAATGTCCCGGGAGCGATGAAAATGTAACTGATAAAGACTAAGAATTTGTATAAAAACTGATATGGGTTAGAAATCGAGACTAATATTATAAAAATGGGTTACACTCTAGAATGTTATTCAGTTGCACCATGAGTGTTGACAAGTTCGGACGATATTCCTCGGATGGATTATATTACTTTAATACTTTAAAAAGAGGTGCTGGCTTACCACAAACACCTGATGGAGATTATGATATTAGTAATAAACGGTTAAAAAACATTAATGATCCCACAGATGAAAATGATGCAATAAATTTAAAAGTATTAAAAAAAGAGATATTACCAACACTGAAACTAGACAAAAACACATATAACGCGGGTAATCATAGAATTTCCAACGTCGGTAAGCCAAATCAAAACGCTGATGCAATAAACAGAGGTTATTTATCATCGGAATTGAAAAATACGTTAAAATTCGATGGAAAAACGTATAATGCTGAAAATCGACGTATATCTAACGTAGCAGACCCTGTAGATGAAAAAGACAGCATAAATAGACGCTATTTACATTCTATAATACCTGAAAAGACAAAAGATGGGTTTTCTTTTTATAAATTTGTTATTAACGATATAGGTTATCCAAAAAATGAAAATGATGCTGTAAATTTAAAATACATCAAAGATCATTGTATTACACGTGATGTAGGAGTTATTGACTGTCTTGGTAATTGTTTAGCGAATGTAAAAGATGGTTTTGCACCATCAGATGGTGCAACGGTGGGTCAAATGAAGGAAACTTTAAAACAAGAAACCTCCGGTTTTGTGAAACAAAACCAAGTAGTAACACGTCAAGGAGATGTATTTGTACAAGGAAATAAAAAGTTTACTTTGCTTGAAGAAAACAATTATGTTTGGGATGGTAAAGGAAAGTTATTGACAAATTTAGGTATTGGTGAAAAGCCTGGTGATGCTGTTACTTATGAACAGATAATACAATTAGAGCCAACTGGAAAAAAATGGTGGAATTGTGATAACAAACGATTAACAAATGTTGCAGACCCTGATTATGCCAATAACGCTGTAACTGTTAATTTTCTTGTTAAAGTAATAGGTAATTTATTATTTGATATGCATAATTATATTGCAGCAGGACAACATAAACCTATTAACGAAAAAATGAGAAATACATGGATTAAACAAGAAATTCTTTATAAATATTTTTTTAATCATAACACACAAAAGTTTAGATCATCAGATTGGGGTGATTTTGATATTTAATTAAATAACACCATATATTACATCATTTATGTGCAACCTGTCATAGAGGTAACACATGGGTTACGCTTTTCGAATATAAAAGACAATCATGGCGTTTCATTACACCAGTCCATATCGAGACACTATACGGAAAGGAGGCGGTATCACGTCCACAGCGGTTTCTCTGTTAAGTAAAGCTTTAAATCGTATTCCAGTAGGATCTATCGTAAACAGAGCAATAGACGCTTTACCATACGAATTTCACATACCGGGAGGTTATCAGTATTGCGGACCAGGAACTAAATTGAAAAAACGACTGGAAAGAGGTGATCCAGGCATAAATAAGTTAGATCAGGCTTGTAAAGAACACGATATCGCATATTCCACGTTTACCGATTCAAAAAATAGGTCAATCGCTGATAAAAAGCTAGCGAATATAGCTTGGCAACGAGTAAAGTCTAGTGACGCTAGTATTGCGGAAAAAGCAGCAGCTTTAGCGGTAACAGCAGGTATGAAGGCTAAAACAGCGGTAGGAGGTGGAAAAAGGAGGGGTAAGAATAAAAAAGGATCAACCAAGAGAAAACATGGTGGTAATATTAGACTAAAAAGACGTTCTCCGAGGAAAAATAATAAAAAACCGACAATATGGTCAATGGTAAAAAACGGGGCTGGTCTATACCTAAGACCGTATCGTGCATATTAAATAAAAGAAATCAATTGGTTATACCACATAAAGCGTTGACTAATGTTGAATTATTTAAATATATTTCCTGTTTAAAAATACCATTTTTCCGCGGAGTATTTATGAAAGACAGTTTACCAAAGAAAATATGGAAAAATGAGACTGGAATCGTAAATTTGGATAATACTGAAGGGTCCGGCACCCATTGGGTGTGTTATAAGAAACTAAATAGTAATGTATATTATTTTGATAGTTTTGGAAATTTGCCACCACCTAAAGAACTTGAACATTACTTTAAATCTGCTAAAAACATATATTACAACTATAAAAGAGAACAACCTGATAATACTTCAATATGCGGCCATTTATGTTTGGAATTCCTAGCTAAAAGTATCAGTCACTATTGAGATGTCTTCCTATACGGTATCATTAACAGGAAAATCGTCCACTTTACGAAGTATCCTTTTTCCAGCGTTACGCTTGCAAAAAGGAAGATTTTGGGAGGCAGCACTGTTGGATTTTACAACTTACAACTCTATTCCCAATGTTACGGAAGGTAAAAATAACTTATTACATTATTATAAAGGAAAAGATGCCAGTGGGAAGTTTACAGACTTGGAAGTTTGCACTCTACCCACAGGTTCTTATGAAATTGATCATATTAATGAATTTTTGCAAAATAAAATGGGAAAAGACAATATAACGCTAAAAGGTAATAACAATACAATGAAAGCTGAGCTTACTTCAAAATATTATATAGATTTCAGTAAGTCAGACTCAATTGGTGATTTATTAGGATTTCCCAAAGATGGAGCGATTTTAGAACCAAATAAAACACATTCCGGTAAACAAACTGTAACAATATTAAAAGTCAATAGTATAGACATAACTTGTAATATTATACAAGGAGCTTACAGAGATGGAGCAAATACTCATATAATACATACTTTTTACCCCAGTGTACCACCTGGATTTAAAATTGTTGAAAAGCCGCAAAACCTGGTATATCTACCTTTGAACACCACTTTCATTTCAGACATCGTGTTGAACGTATTGGATCAAGACGGTAACTTGATAGATTTCCGAGAAGAGCCTATTACGGTTAGATTACATTTAAAATCAACACTTTAATACAAAACCATGGGTTTAACATTTAAAAGCGAACAACCTACGGGAATCCGCATTAGTAGCTCTTCAGCTGTGGAGGAGTTAACACGCGAGAACATTCGTTTCTTAGAGAGAATTGGATTAAAAGTAACCGAAAATGGATATACTGGATATAGCTCAGGGTCCAACATTCGACGAAACCCTATGGGAAAAAGAATATCACACCCACAACCCTTACACTTCATCAAAATTAAACAATAACGATGAAATTCGTATTCCCATACAAAATCAAGACATTTACACACTACCATGTGAAAGTTACTTGTATATTGAAGGAAAAGTTACTAAAAAGGACGGTACTACTACTGGTACAACAGTTCCATTTATAAATAATCCCATGGCTTTCCTGTTTGATGAAATTAGATATGAAATATCAGGTGTAACAGTTGATTCTACTAAAAAAGTAGGTATTGCAACAACTTTAAAGGGATTAACATCTATATCACCTAATGAAACCAATTTAATACAACCTGCAGGATGGGTTTTACCTGCAAAAGACACAATCACTCCAGATACAAATGGAAATTTTGATTTTCATATTCCGTTACGTTTGTTGCTTGGTTTTGCTGAAGATTATAGGAAAATAATATTAAACGTTAAACAAGAATTAGTTTTGTTGAGATCTTCAAACGATAAAGATATTATTAAAGCTCCAGACGGTACAACAGATGCAACTTTAGAATGGAAATTAACACTAGACAAAATTGTATGGAGAGTTCCACATGTAAAATTAGCTGACGAGCATAGAATGCTACTATTAAGAAAGTTAAAGGCTGATCGTGATATTGTAATTCCTTTTAGAAGTTGGGAATTTCATGAACATCCCAGCTTGCCAACTACGGATCGACACACTTGGACAGTTAAAACATCTAATTATGTGGAACGAGCCAGGTATATTATATTTGGTTTACAAACAGGCAGAAGAGACACCATCACCAAACATGCAGGCCAATTTGATCATTGCAACTTGAAAAATATTAAAGTTTATTTAAATTCACAATTTTTTCCATACGATAATTTAAATGTGTCATTCGCTAATAAAAAGTACAGCATATTGTACGATATGTATGCAAGATTCCAAAGTTCATATTGTGGTAAAACGAATGCACCTTTACTATCACCAGAAAAATACTTAGATGGTTACCCTATAGTTGTAATCGATTGTTCTAAACAAAATGAATCGGTAAAATCATCAAGTGTAGATATAAAAATAGAAATGGAATTCAACGCGCCTATATCGGCTAATACAACTGCATACTGTTTAATTCTACATGATAAAATCGTAACATACACACCTTTAACTGGAATTGTTAAAAATGTATTGTAAAAAACCGGTTTTGTTACATTCCAATGCATTCCGCGAGTATAAAAGCAGAGTGTTCAGGTCGCTCCTCATCAGTTTGTTGCCTGTTCTTGTATGGGTAGCATCTTATTCAATATGGCTTCTCCTAGTGGTACACAAGAAAATGTAGTAGATATTGAGAAGGAGATATCCGACTTTTTAGATCTTCAAGGTCAACCGGAGGGAGATGAACACAACGCTTGCGGACAACTCCACGGCAGTAATAATGTTGAGGAAAAAGGTAAAAGAAGAAAGAATGCACAGAAGAAGAAAAGGGATACTGAAGATAATATTTCTCCTAACATATTGAGTGAGGTATTCTTGCGAATATTTTATCCAATCTCATCCAGTTTGGACAAAAGTGTTTTAATCGGTGTTATGAAATCGACGAATTATTCACCTACTGTAATTTTGACTCATGGACCCAAAATGATTTTGTTCACCGATAGTGCTTGGGAATCTTTTATGAAGCACTTGCATCTGCTAGAATGCTATTTAACTAGTAACATGTATGGAAGAAAGACAAGAGTAGGACTTTTGGATTCAAATGTGAAAATTGATATTATAAAGAATCGTGGTGACCATCAATTGCGGTTTAGAGACACAACAAGACATGATAACAAGATTAAACTTAATCGAGAAGAGTTTTTTATTCTAACCTGTGCAACTGAACCAATAACAAGATACTTGAGACAACTAGTGTTTTCAAGTTCTATTATTAAAGATTATTTGGAAGACACTTTGGACAAACAACCGGACGCACCTATATTGTACGGACCTGTGGATACTTCTATATTTAATAGGGTTCCTCATGAAGTACAAATGTGGAGACAGTTGGAAAAATACGCTCAACTACATAAGAAATCAGTAAAACAGGAAGAAGAGGAAGAAGGAGGAGAAGAATCAAGTGTTAGTGATGAAAATGAAAACAAGGAGAATGTAAAGATGGAAACTTAGATGACAATGGTTGGTTTTTAAAACAATATCAAACACTTTGTGGGGTTAGGCCTACCGGGGACGGTGCCCACGTTAAATATACACCAACGCGCCAACAACTCTACGGCCAGGTATAAAAGTCGTACCTACCGTGGTGTGGAAATCAGTTGACCTTTGGACTTCGTCATGAGCAGACGGGTGATCTTCGCAATGGACAAGGAAGAAGAACAAGTAAAGTCCAAACCTGGTATAATTGAGTTCCAAGCGTTTCGGGGTAATGATGATAGATTTATCATAAAAGAACTTGTGTTTTTCGATATCAATACAAGTGTTCCATATACATTTTTGTTCAAACCACCATGTTCTTATTCATCATTAACTAGCAAAGCCGCTACTACCAACAGGTGGATTTCAAAATATTTCCATCATATCGATTGGTATGATGGTTTTGCAAGTTACACGGACTTATATAACATCATGCATCAGTTTTCAAACAGGTTTACCAATATTTATACAAAAGGACTGGAAAAGAAGAGATGGATCGAAGAATTTACTCATGTTCCGGTTAATGATGTGGACTTGGATAAAAACTACAAGTATACGATGGAAAATGTTTGTATTTGTACTAAAAGTCCAGAACATGAAAAAGATAGACATTGCGCTTTAAAAAACGCCTATAAACTCGCATCTTACCTTCAAAGTGGGGAAGTGGGGAGTGGTGGGGGTGACGGGGGTTATATAAGTGAGGAGCAGACCGGGACCTGGCATGAGTATTACTCGAGATTCCGAGACGACAACATCTCCCAGCAAGAAGACGAAGAAGAAGACAATCTTTAACTCAACCATGGCATCTCACCAGTTCCTGCAAACTTTGGTTGAGCAGTTCAATGCTCACTCCAAATCTACCATACTACCCGTCAAGAAGTGTTCCGAACTTAAAGACGAGAAGCACTACATTATCCACGCCATGAAGAAGATGGAGACTTCAGTTGGAGAGGCCATTTGCTGCAGTCTTAGCGAGGCACCGTTCACTCCGGGGGATGAGCCCAAGTTCCAAGTCTACCTGCCGAAACGGTTCGTCCATCTCCTCCAGAACGAGGATCTGCGCTCCATCCAACCCGGCTGTCTCTACCTGGTTTCCCACGGTTGCACGGGTAGCAATTCCACCGAGTTGACCATCCACATCGCCGACAAGCAGCAGTGTTAGATTTTAATTTTACTGTTGTACATATGTTATTGTAATGTTTTATAAATAAATAAACCATAAAAGACAAAAAATGCAACATATCAATATGTGAAGTTTGTCACATATTGATATGTTGCATTTTTTTTAAACTTCGCGGGTGACCTTGACCTTTGACCTTTGCATTTCACAGTTACCCCCACCACCAAGCTAAAGGTTAAACCTGCTTCGATGCAAACACCCCCACCACTTTTTATAGTACCCCCAAGCGCTGTGCCTCAGCTTCATTTCAACTCCGACGGTCAACCGTACAACATCAAGATGTCTCTCAATGTAAGTTGTGCTAGTTATGAGGAGGTAACCATTAAGACTCAGCAGGAGCTGAACGACTTGTACAAGGAGTTGCAGCTGATGGTGGCGCGAGGCTACCGTATAAATGTGCAAGTCTACGCTTGCAATCTCCGACACCCAAAAGAAGAGTCTGAACATTACTCTTCTCCAGCGACTTCATCACCGGCGTCCATGAAGACTGAAGCGAGCCAGACTTTGGATTATTTCAGCTGACTAGCAGTTGTCTTCCTTCTTCTTACCATTGTAGAATATGTTTATTTATTTGTTATATTAAAGATGTAAAAGAGAATAAAACACCTATCTTGTTACTGACATATGTGCTCAGTAACAAGATAGGATTTTTTAAAACACAATTTGGATGACCTTGAAACTTCCCCCACCACTTTTTCATAGTACCCCCAAGCGCTGTGCCTCAGCCTCATTTCAACTCCAACGGTCAACCGTACAACATCAAGATGTCTCTCAATGTAAGTTGTGCTAGTTACGAGGAGGTAACCATTAAGACTCAGCAGGAGCTGAACAATTTGTACAAGGAGTCTGAAAAGGAGGTTGTCAACAAAACCGATGATCAACAATTGTGGGACTCCTCTATTACAGAAAAGGAATTACATGCAGCCGTCGAAGCTGTCGAGGAAAAGGAAAAGAACCTCAGGCAGCTCTGGTTGGCTCAGATGGATATTTGCGGATCTGTGCCGCGTGATGATTTTGAACTTCAATGTCAGATGGCGATTACCCAGCAACTAGAAGAAGCCGAAAAGGAGCTAAAGAGTGGAGGTACTATCCGGGCGGAGGTGAAAACTGAGAAACAGGAAGAATATAACGAATATGGTGATTAAACGTACTGTTGATCCCAATCCTTTTAGTTTTAAGTGGTTATGTTATAAGTAAATAGAAAAAGTTTCCTTTTTTTAAAAAACTCCATTTGGATGACCTTGAAATTTCCCCCACTACTCTGTAATACCACCATTGCTCGCTGCACCAAGCATCATTCCTCCTCCAACAACCATGGCGGACACACCTGCTTGCAATGCCATGTCTTCCACCGAAGATGTACCCAATACGAATTGGAAATTGACAATCGACAACGTGCATTATTTAGAAACCATCTGCGATTGGATGAAGTCTATTCTCCTCGACAACCCGGGAATAAAGCTCAAGGTCACTTTAGATTATGATTGGTCTGAAGTTATACTGCAGCAAGACGATCAACAATCACTGGAGTATTTGTCAAATTTACCATCGTCAACCATATATACTACAAATGAGGTGGAAAGGGAAGAAGAGGAGCATGAGGTTTAGAGTTTCTTATTTTTTTAAAACCCAATTTGGATGACCTTGAGATTTCCCCCACCACTTCCCATATACCTAGAGTGCGCGGGGCCGGACAGTCAGTCGCTCGGTGTCTGTCGTAGGGTGCACATCGCGGTTGTAGTACTGGTCTAAAGTAAGGCAGCTGGGCTAGTTCAAGGTCACCCGAGCGGTGTCACATGACGGTTTAGGCAGAGTCACGTTGGAAACTTCAAGTTTCCTCAGCACTTTTGCTGTTTCTCGTCTAATTTCGCTCCAAGTCGTCAAGGTCACGGTAACCTGACTGAAACTCGGAGCGTAGTGTGAGAAACAGCAAAGGTGCCAAAAAATTTTAGGTTTCAGCGTGACCTCGACCTTTGTGACATCGATGACGTCATCTTGGTGACGTAAGGGGTGATGACGTCATCAGCACGTCATTTCTGTGACGTCATGGGTGTGACGTAATGGAAGTGACGTCATTGGTGATGACGTCATCGATGATGCAATCGATGACGTCATCGATGAGGTCATTGACCTCGATGACGTCATCGATGACGTCATCGCTCGGGTGACCTTGAACTGGCCCAAAAGCCTTACTTTTCCACTACTGGAGTAGGCTAGAAGATGGTGTTATGTTGGTGATTACGCTGTCTAGGTGGGAATACAGATTATGCTGCCTACCGTTGTCTACATCATTCGTCCCTGCAATAAGCACGGTACAGCTGTTTGGAGAGGGCTTGCCTTTGGGAACGATGTCTAACAGGCCTGCACCTCCTTTACAAAATACACTTATGTTAGTTTTAGGACATACTTTTTTCCGAAATATATTGTATAAATTACGTGTGTGGCTATCGCCTATTATATTTATGTTAGCAAAGCTTGTTTCAGTTTTGGGTTGGTTAAATTGGTATTCTTTTATAGATGGGTTATCTCTGTTCTTTGGTGTGCGATTGTTGGGTGAGGGTTTGCGTTTCTTGTTTCTTTTGGTATTTTTTGTTTTCAATTTGGCTTCAACGATGATTCCATTCAGGTCTTGGTCATTGGCTGCTAATAGCGAGAATTTATTGCTTGTTGGTACTGTGGCGTAGCTCGTAATTTTTTCTTCGTCAATGCTAACGTTTCTTTTGAGAGTTACAATTTCCTCTTCTAAAACTTTAATGCTCTGTATCATGTTTCTAGTTTCATCAGCATATATACTGCAACGAGCACAAGGCAGTCGAAATTGACTCAGTTCATGTTCTAGCTTTTTTATTTCTTCCTTAGCCAGCGCAAGATCAGATGTAACTGAGTCAATATTAAATAGACTCTCGTCAGTTTGAGCCTCAGCGTCAGCAACTTGCACCAAAGTAGTTCGTTGTTCATTGGAAGCAGTATCCACTATCAATTCTGGAGAATTGTTAGAGGGGACTTCAAAGATTTCGTTGGTAAAATTCAACAGTCGTAAATCTGAGTCGATGGAGTGGTCAACCATAATCTTAAGTTTCCTCTCTAGATCTTTCAACTGGCTTTTAAGGACAGTGTTTTCCCGAACAACATCCTCAACTGCGACCAAAGATGCCGAGGATATGTCGGTGCGCGGGTCGGGCGGGCGCGAGGTGTCGGGAGAGCGGGCGGCGGAGGTGTCCAATGCAGTGGTGTCGAGCACGGAGACCGCAAGTGAAGAGGCGGTGTGGGTGCGGGGCGTGCTGGACGTCGGCTGTGTTGCGGGCAGCAGGGCAGGACTTGCAGGCGTACTCGTCTTAACCCGCGGAGGCGCATGGTTGTGTAATATTTTCATATCGATCTTCTTAGTTTTTGCTCCGTCGGTCTTAATCATACTGGAGCAGTTTTTAAAGCAACACCTCCAAGATATACTACCGTCTTTTAAAGTACGGATTTCACGAAATTTGAAGTCATCAAACAGAAGATATTGTTTACCAGCGCTTGCAATAATTTTTAACTCAAATTTGTTAGTCATTTTTTCAAAGTTTGTAGAGGTGGATAAATGACTAAAAAAAAACTTCTTTTCAGATTAGTATTTTAATCTTGCAGAAATTAAAATAATGCTGACTATATTAAAGCCAAGTGGGTCAGAGATTTAAAAGTATCAAAGTTTCATCTCTCAAAAAGTAGAGATAATGGCAGGATTCGAACTAGCGTCTCTTTCAACCGCGGTCGAGATCGCTACCACTGAGCTACCGCGGTGCCTTGCCTAAACGAGGAAATGTAGGCCTGATAAGTTGCGCGCGGTTGGCGGGACGTGAAGCGTGCATGTGCTTTACGAGCAGTTTATATTTGGAGGTTAGGCACAAGGTTTTGTTAATAACTCATACCCGTTTACACCGCACTCAACCGCTTATCACAAACTGGCAGACTATCACTTATGTCCTCAGGCACATCGAACAATTAATAAAACTCCACTTGTAAAAAACGAAACGAATAAAAATAACTAGACACTGTGTTTTGATGCAACCGTACTTCGGCGCATGCGCCGACCAAAAGTCACAGTCCACAGTGATGACACAGTCCACCGGGATCTCCAACTGAATTTGTTCCTGCTCAACTTCCCCTCCATCCGCCACAACTTCACCAACAGCAAATCCGCTCACCCTAAACACACAAAAAATAACAATGGATTACCCACTTATATATAGGTAATAAACAATTATAAACACTATACCAACTCACAATAAACGGTAACAATCACAATAACCAACAGATGCCAAAACAACCCCACCCAAGAGAAACAGGCCCCCCACCCAAAACATATTAAATAACACAACTTTGAATTTACACTCTAAACCAACCTGCATATCCCAATGCACAAAACCCAACACACCAAAGGTTCCCCAACCTAAAAAAATGTACCCTAAAAAATTAAACGCAAAAATCCCCCCAATCAATTAAAGGAATTAAAAAAAATATATATATTTTCCAGGGTAAATGTAACATAAATTCCTCCCTACTGAAGGACATCGATTGCAATTATCAATTGAAAAATTAGCATATCCTATTACTTACAGACTAGCGCCTCCAATGGACGAATCCACCTCGCCCCGCGCTACCTCCTCTGCTGGCTTGGGAGGGCATGTCAACCCCGGTTCATCTTCTTGCACGTCCATGCCGGTATCTTCAAGGTCGGACAAGGAGGCCTGTACCACCATATCAACCACATTGCTGTCCGTCTGGCACTCTGCAACGCTCCACCGGGGCGCCTCAGGAGACTCCAGCCTGTAACAAACACAGCCCTCCATTACCAACAAATCAAATAAATACAACTCCATACACACAAAACACCCACAAAACTAATAAACAAACATCCAACACAGTACCAAAAATCCAACCATAACAGCATCCAAACTAAAAAAATTGATAACCCTGCCCAATATAAAAATTCAACAATATAAGAAAAAACTTAAATCAAGCAAGTTAACAAAAAAGAAATAACAGCCACAATTTCTCTAATTTTACATTAGAGAAGATGGATATCTAATGTTAACTGCAATTATTGGTAAAAAGAAAATAATTTATTCCCATAATCTTCCCCTTACCTACATCATTAATTAAAATGTACCACAATTTCAACACCCCAGGAATTCTAAAAACTCCACCACAGAAACCCACCAACAAACAAAAAAATCTTATTTCCTAATTTAACACAAGTAACCTATTCATGGAAAACCCAACTGCAATCACCTCAAACGCTCGAAGGCATCAGACACAATTCTGTCTCTTCTGAGGAAAAATTCCCTCACATGCTGCCCGTACGGGATCAGCCCCAACGCAGAAGGGACATTGTGGTCAAAATGGCGCACACGCTCAAGAACGGCTTGGATCGACGCCGCACCAGGCAAACTGAAAAGCAAAAAAAACAAAGATATAAAAACCACAAAATAAAGGAAACATTAATACATATGAAAAATAATAACAAATAGAAGTACATTAACAACATAGGGGCAAATAAAAAAATTCAAAATTAATGTCCAAATCAATAGGTTATCTCATCACTCCAAATTCGGTAACCAACGATTGCAAACTTAAAGAAACTAACCACCCCCCCCCCCCCACCCAAAATTTTAACCTTATGCAATAACACCAAAGGGAATATTAAAAACACCTGGCTTAACCCAAAACATCTTCAACAACATTAAAACCCCTAAAAAAAAAAAACAAATGGCAAAAAAAATCGCAAACCAAAAGGAAAAAAAAAAATTGCCACATTCTGAGACGATATACCACACAAATGACAAGTGCAGCACAAATATCTTGAAATATTAATCAAAAAATTTCATTGTTCACTACCATGAAATAAAAAAACAAAAATATAGTGTTCCTTTCAATATCCCAAACTGCAAAAGAAACAAATTTTAAAAAACGCATTTTTTAAATAACGCATATATAAAAATAAACAATTACAAATCAATTCACACAAACAAAAAATTTATTTTTAGTTAAAAATAAAAAATATGGGATTTCCTCCCCCCTTATCAGTCCCACTCCTCATCCTTCCTTCTCACATACATCTCACAACTACTAAGAAGAAAATTAGAGATAAGAAATTTGCATGAACTAACCTGTCCACCGCAGTCACGAGGCGAACTTCTGCTGCAAAGGCGTCTACTGCGTTCTCCAATGCAGATGCCGTCGATGGAATGGCCAACTCGCCCGAAACAGCGCTGACGCCCATCCGCCGAACTTCTTGGCCCATCCTCTGCAGGAAGGAAGATAGGGCTTCACGAAGGTCCTGCACCGTAAATTCGGACATGCCACCGAAGCGTGATTGGGCTGCCATGGAAGAAGTTCTCGATGTTGCACAATTAAAGAAGGCAGACGACAACGTGTCCACAACGGCTCTTTTCGCCCTGTCAATGTCCCTCTTGCTCTGCTGCTGTTCAAACTTGACTCTTGCTTTCAAAGTGAGGTTATCTTGCGCTAAATCATCGCGCGACTTCTTCATTTGTGCAAAATCCTTCTTCAGTTCTTCCAATTGTCTATGTAGCGACGCATTTTCATACACCAACGCATCTCGTTCTTCTTCGGGCGTAGTCTCGTTATCCCGGGCTGGCACTACGGCTGACACGCCCTCGGGTACATGAGGCAGATCCCTGTCCTGCACGACAGAGAAATAAGACGTTGTTGAACGATACTCCCCTTCCCGGCGAACAAGAACTTCATAGCCTCTGACATCCCTTCTAGGTTGATATTGTACATTCCTAAGGACTCTTCTTGCAGGGTTGGGCGGAACTTCAAAGCGCATCATATTCCCCGGACCAGTGCAAGGGAAGGGCACTGGCAACCTAGATACACGTTCAAGTAGGTCTGGTGACAGTTGAATTGTTTCTTCTTCATCTTCATCGGATCCATAAGTGGGGTTGACCAGAGGCACACAGGCTTTTACAGTACACGTTCCTGAGGTTGAAGGTTGAGAATCTGACGAACTACATGAATGATCAACAGTACTGCCAACAACTGAATCTTGGCAACTTTCCCTCGGGGCACTTGACGCCTTTCTTCTTCCATTAGCAGAGGTGTCAACTTCCATCTGGGATGATTCCTCATTGGCTTCCACGCCCTCGACGATATCAGCTTCTCCATCTTCTTCTGCATCCTCACCAGCTTCCTCACGCTCTTCATCCTCAATATTCCATTGAACATGATCGTGATGCAATTCACAGGGCATTTCTGTAGGAGGTAGCGCATACCGCTCAGGGAAGTTAACAAAGAACGATCGTACCCACCTCTGGGTTGCCTCTTCAAAAAACTCCCAGTGTACTGTGTGGTTTTACCTATGCCCCACACCATGGATGAAAAGGGCATCGTCAGGATCAGCGATGTTTCGCCCAAAAACGACCAGAACGACTCTTCTTCCGACTTGTAATGGCTGTGACGCCCGGGGCACAAATCTCACCTCCCCCCCTCCTCGGCGAATATTGTCATTCCACGGCGCCCAACACCTCTCGTCTACTGTTTCACCAACATGGTCCAAGTGGCTGAAAAGCAAGTTCTCGCTAAAACCGACGCCCACATTCCAAATGTAACGCACGACGAAGTGAAGCACATCAATGTCATAGAGGTTAATACTGAAGGGGTAGCCGTACACGTCCCTCAAAGACTCGGGGTGAAGGTCATTATACATCTCCATAACAGTCACATTGTATATATCAACCCCCGAGAACATGGACCTCATAAGGCGGTCACGCCCCAACTTCGACACATGAGTTTGATAACATCAATTGTCTCTATGTGCTCCACGCCCATTCTCAAAACATCTCTCACACACCGGCCCAGAGACTCCCCTACATGCATAGGCCAAGGCACGCCTCAGTATTCGAGATGGTGTCCTGGCGTTGTATCGGTCCCGCCCAACGACAATTTGGCACCGATTGGTGAGGCGAAAAGCTTGCAATTCAGGGTGGGTACAAAAGTACGCCATCAGCAGTTCCGCTCTGGCTTTTCAAGAAAACTTTCACCAAACCCACCTTTCACACTCTGGGGAATATCCCATTTCTCAACATCTCGTTTACAACTTTCAACAACACTCCCTTAATGTTTTGATAGACATTAATCACCATCTCCACACTCACATTATCAATCCCCGGTGCCTTCTTCTTTTTCATTCTCTTCACCGCTTGCTCCAACTCAGCCTCTACCACTCTCTCACCTCTCTCTCCCTGAGATCTGGTCTCCCACGATCTCCTCCTCACTTCTCTCTGCACTTCACTCTCACCTTCATCCGTGTCATCTGGGAGTATGTTTTCCAACATAAACTCCACAGTTTCCTCCATACCTCTTGTGAAGGTCCCATCAGTCTTCTTCAGACTCGTAAGAGGTGTATCTCTCTTCAACTTCTCCGTTACAATCTTGTACACTCTCCCCCACGGATCTCCACTCTCATCTTCGGCTGATATCAGCCGATCCCACTCACGTCTCTTAGCCTGGGCTATCTCCTTTTTATACTTATTTCTTTCTCTCTTGAACGCTCTCATATCTTCCTCTCTTCTCCCTCTCAGCCAACGCCTGTGCAGGGATCTTACTTCTCTCCTTCTCCGTGTCAATTGATGTGTCCACCACTTCTCATCTCTCGCTCTCTTAAGCACCTTCGGCACCCACTTCTCCAACACTCTCCTCAGACCATCGTTTAGTTTCTCCACAACTCTTTCCACTTGTTCCGCTCCTTCCTCTCTCTCATTTACAATCCACTCTCCCTCGATCTCTTGCACCAAGTCATCCACTTTCTCTCTTATAACTTCCCAGTTTGCTCTACTCCACACTCTCAACTCAACCAGACCTCCCAGTCTAGGTCGGCCTTCCAAACACAATAGGGTTTCCAGAACCCTATGGTTTATGAAGATTTCCTCTCTCATACTCCACTCCCTCACCATCTCCTCCACACTCCTAGTTGCCAGTGTAACATCAATGTTCACTGCTCTACCCATCGTATCCTCATAGGTATGTGGCTGTCCCGGCCTGTTAAGCACACTCAGATCATAGGCCGTCACCAAATCCTCCACCACTTCTCCTCTGCCATTCGATTCTTCCGAATGCCACATCTGAGATCTAGCATTCAGATCTCCTCCAATCAACACTCTCTGCCCCTTATATTTTCTTAGCACTCTTTCAGCCAGGAATATCTTCCTTCTATTTGATGTGATGGCCTGCAATACAGGCTCACCATCGCCACCTCCACTTCTCCCAGTCTCACCACCACAACCGTACACTCTCCCGTACTGCACTCTCCATCCAGCATCACTCTCAGATGATCATTCAAGATGACCACCATCGCCCATATACCATCCGCTCCGGCCTTATAAAAGGGCCTCCCTCTTACTCCCACAATTTTTCCCCCATAGGTGTAGGGCTACTGAACCAGAAGCACGTCCACTCCGTCATTCAAGGCATCTCTCACAACGCTCTCGAGGGCAACCTTCCCTCTGCCAACATTCACTTGCCATATCTTAGCCATATTCCACCTTGTTGGCCACCTTCTCCACTTCTCTCTCATAGATTGGACACCCATACCAATCTGCCGGGTGGTTCCTCTTTTCCATATTTTGTCTCTTGCAGTTGATACAACATACATTCTTATCTGCAACCTGACATGCCTTTCGGTCATGCCCTTCAGCACTGCATCTTGAGCAGACCAACTCGGCTCTACACTCCGTCGCCTTGTGACCGTACTTCTGGCACTTGTAGCACCTAAGCACCGTAATCCAGTCTCTAACTCGGCATCTTTGCCATCCCAGAAATACTCGTTCTTGTTCCTTTAATACTTTTCTTACTCTTCCGGAAACTCGGATCATCACATCTTCCAGGTTCCCTGGACCCTTTTGTTTCCATCGCTTGATAACTTCAAATTCATTTTCAAAAGCTTCTTCTTCAATTGTGGGGAAGACTCTGTCCCTCACTTCACTTCTCAACTCCACATCACTCTTTCCACACTCCACATCAAATATCTTCATAGTTGGCTTCCAACCACCAACATCCTTTACGCTCATGCCTTCACCACACTCCTGCACTTTTTGCTTCATCACCTCCACGTCTCTTTCTGAAGCCAGCTCCACTTAAACTCCACTTCTCACATTTATCACGCTCATTACACCAATTTTCTCTTGGCTCGGACTGACACAAGCCTTCAGCTTGGTCCTCACTTCTTGTTGCGTTTTTCCATTCATCTCAACCAACAATTTCATTCCTCTTGGTCTAGGGGGCCTTCTCACCCCGTCCACCTTCACATTTTTATCCACCTCCACACTCGTTATCACTCTCTGGGCCGCCGCACTTGCATACGTGCCCACCCCTTTCTCGACCACTCTGGTCATCGTCTCCTTTAATTTCCCATTTACTAACTCTTCCATCAACATCACATTTTTGTCTTGGAAAGACTTCATTTTCCCCAACACTTCTTTGGCCACCAGGCCCCTCTCATCCAGCCTTCCACTCAATCTCTCATAGGCCATAGCCAGTTTCTTGACCATATAGGTCAGTTCCTCCACGGCATCCTCGATCGCTGGTCGATCGTATGCCTTCCTCCAGCACACATGTCAAACTCCACTTCTGTAATTCTCTTCAATTTCTCAGCCAAAAACACAGCACCCTCTGCCGTGCCATCCCACTTCCTCTCACTCTCACCCTCCACTTCTATACTACACTCTCCTTTATTCACAGGCGAAGACATCTCCCTTGTGGGAGATGTATCGCCTTCAGAATTCGGCATCCCAAGACACTCAGTCAACCTCTTTTCTGCCTGTATCAACTTCACCAGTAGGAATCACCGTCCGAAGACTTATCACTCACTTCTTTACTTTATTTCGCACTAAGTGCAAACTGCCACAAAGCCAGTCAAAAGGGGAACTTGCCCAGATTTACCAATACCAATACAAGAATGAAATTCTGCTTTCATTGCTAATTTACTCACTTCAACCTCCTCCCCGCCATAAGGAGTGAAGTGTCCCAGCTTATTTCTCAAAATAAAATAAAATCACTCACTTGCAGCTACCCCACTGCATTTTTAAACACAACCAAAAAATCTCTCTTGCTGGGTTGGGGTCAGGTGTTCGCCCCGCGCCATCCACCCTCTGACGCATCGCCACATCGGCCACAAACGTGTCGAGCGTTAGCATCCTCCAACCCCAGGTGCGTGGAGCGGACAAGTCCGACACCAGTTCCCTGGGGAAGTCCCTCACGTCCACGTGACGATCAGGCAAGAGGAAGTTCCCAGCGCCACCACGGGGAGGTCCTCGACTCCGTACAACTGAGTTGTTTCCGAACGGGGTCGGTTGTGGCCCTCATGCTTGATTCGTCTAGCACCACCGCGTAGGGGTACGTCCCCCCAATCCCTAGAGAGAGGGGGGCCGGAGCCAAGGCTTACAGAGAGCCGCCGAACACCCGTTGGGTAGCCAGACCCGCAAGAACTACAGTCTCCGAAGAGTGTCATAGCTACCCCCGCCAATAAGGTTAGGACAGGTAATGGGGCCGAAGCCCAAGAACACCCGGGAGCCCCCCCGTACACGGTTGGGACCCCCTTTCCACCACCCCCCGACTGGAGGCTCGCCACTTGGGGTCGCCCATTCAGCCGGGTCGTTCGTGACAGCTCTTAGGATTTACACACTCCAATCCTTTCTTAATCCGCCTTCAGGCCCGGATTTTGTGCTTGTCACACTTGTACCTGTCCCCCTCACCCGAAGGATCATTGGGATACTCCTTCCACACTCTCATGATTCTTCCTCTCAGTAACCATCCATCACTCACAAATATCTCTCCTCCCTCACTCGCCACTCTCGAAAATTCTCTCTCATTATTCCTCCGCCTATAAACGGGCCAGCCTCTCAACACTCTCCTTCTCCCGACACACTCTCACCGCCACTCTCTGGAACATTTCCCACACCTCAATGTTCCTCCTCATATCCTCCTTCCTCATTCTCAATCCCTCTCTTTCCACCAACTCTCTCAACCCCGCCCTCAAGGGTTCGAAACGTTCACACTCAAATACCACGTGCTCCATCGTCTCCATCTCACCACACTCACACTCAGCCGACTCCACCAAGTCAAACTCTCGCAACTTCGCTTTGAAGTTGCCATGGCCGGTCAAAACTTGCACCAAGTAATGGCCCAACACCACTTTCTCGGCCATCCTCTCTCTCACATTGGGCCAGAACGCATACGTCGTTCTGCCCTTCCCCGAGGTATCCCACCTCTCTTGCCATAAATCCAGCACCCTCTCTCTTTCTTGTGTCTTCACATCACCTTCATCCTCTCCTTCCAAAACTCTCCTTCTCACCCTCAGGCGCTCCTCCACAAGCAAGTCAATGGGAGGAACGCCAGCCACCACTCTCACAGCATCATGGGACACAGTCCTGTATGCCTTTGTCACTCCCAGGAGTAGCCTCCTCTGTAGAGCCATCCACTTCCTCCTCAGCACGCTCTTTCTCAAAATCTCACTCCCCCAAATCTCCTGGCCATACATCATCATCGGGACCCCCATTCCCTTATAGAGTTTCATCAAGGTCTCACACCCATATCCCTTGTTGGCCTTCGCCAACCTCACCAACTTCCCAAACTCTCTCATCACTCTCCCTCTCGTCTCCATCACATTCTCTTCAAAACTCCACCTCTCTTTAATATACAACCCCAAGTACTTAACCACTCTCACAGTCTCTATTCTCTCTTGTCCCACTCTCACGACATATTTTCTGTCTCTGTCTCTCCTTCTGGCTGCAGGTCCCCTGTTGGGCCTATCCTCTCTTAACAGTATACACACTGTCTTCTCCCTCGAAATTGTGAGCTTATTTCTCCTACCCCACTCCCAGAGACGTTCGGCCGCAACCGACGCCCTCTCTTCAACCTCTCTGCGCACTCTCCCGCTCACCACTATCAGCCCGTCATCCGCATAAGCAAAGGGCTCTGTACCTTCCCCATAATCTTCCCTCAGGAAGCTGTCAAACAGTACATTCCACAGCACTGGCCCCAAAATGGACCCCTGCGGACAGCCTTTACTCACTCGTTTCCCTCTTTCAACTCCACTCACTCTCAAATCACCTCTCTCTCTCTGAAGTAATCCTTCAGCACTTCATGCAGGTCCTGAGGACACTCCCACTCTCTGAGGCGATCCAATATCAGGGGCCACCAAGCATTGTCAAAGGCCCCTGATATGTCCGCAAATATCCCAACCACCACCGGGTCTGGTCTCTCTCTTATCTCTCTCTCCACTCTCTCCAGGGCCGTCAAGGTCCCTCTCCCTTCTCTAAAACCATGCTGCCCATCGTGGAGCAGGTTTCCCCGCGCCACAAACTGAGTCAACCTCGCTGCCAACACTCTCTCCTCCACCTTCCCCAGCACCGGCAACAATGTCACCGGCCTGTACGACTTCACCAAGTCCGGGGGCTTCTCTTTGTTCTTTAAGAACACCTTCACCAGCCCCACCTTCCACACTCTCGGGAAAACTCCATTTCTCAACATTTCGTTTATCACTCTCACCAGCACTCCTTTAATGCTCGGATAAACTTTTGCCACCATCTCCACACTCACATTGTCAATCCCTGGTGCCTTTTTCATTTTCATTCTTTTCACCGCATTCTCCAATTCAACCTCCACCACTCTCTCACCCCTCTCTCCCTGAGACCGGGTCTCCCATGACCTCCTTCTTACCTCTTTCTGCAAATCACTCTCACCCTCTTCCGTATCATCCGGAAGTATGCTCCCCAGCATAAACTCTACAGTTTCTTCCATTTCTCTCGTGAACGACCCATCACTCTTCCTCAAACTCGTGAGAGGCGTATCCGTCTTTAACTTCTCTCTCACTATTCTATACACTCTCCCCCAGGGGTCCTCCTCATCATCAACCGCTACTAAACGGTCCCACTCTCTTCTCTTTCCTCCAATATCTCCTTCTTATAACTGTTTCTCTCTCTTTTAAACACTCTCATGTCATCCACTCTCCCTCCTCTGAGCCACCGCCTGTGCAAGGATCGTACCTCCCTTCTCCTCTCACTCAAGCGATGTGTCCACCACTTTTCATCCCTCACTCTCTTACGTACCTTGGGTACCCACTTCTCCAGCACTCTTCTCAAACCATCGTTTAGGCTTTTTGCCACTCTCTCAACCTCTTCCGAGCCATCCACTCTCTCATCCACCACCCAACTCTGCTCGATTCTTTGCACAAGTCCCTCCACCTCTTCTTGTATCACTCTCCAATTCGCTCTACTCCACACTCTCAACTCAACCCAGTCCTCGACTGCGTCTCTGCCCACTGGGCCCACTCTCATCCCTAGCACTCTGTGATTTATAAAAATCTCCTCCCTTACCAACCACTCTCCCACCAACTCCTCCATACTCTCAGTTGCCAGAGTCACATCTATGTTGGCCACTCTCCCTCTCGTATCCTCATAGGTCCAGGGTTGACCTGCCCTATTCAACACTCTCAGACCATATGCCAACACCAGGTCTTCCACCTCTTCTCCTCTTTCATTAGTCTCTCCCGAATGCCACATTTCCGACCTGGCATTCAGGTCTCCACCAATCAACACTCTCTGTCCTCTATACTTCCTCAACACTCTCTCAGCCAGGATTAACTTCCCTCCTATCGGCTGTGATGGTCTACAATATAGACTCACCATAATCATTTCCACCCCCCCCACTCTCAGGGCAACCACCGTACACTCTCCCGTGCTACTCTCACCATCCAGCATCACTCTCAAATGCTCATTCAGGACTATCACCATAGTCCACACACCCACCTCATTTCCGGCTTTATACAAAACCCTCCCTCTCACTCCCATCACTCTCCCTCCATAGGTGTACGGCTCTTGCATCAGAAGTATATCGACACACTCTCTAAAGGCTTCTCTCACAACACTCTCGAGGGCCACCTCCCTCTGCCAACATTCACCTGCCAAACTTTAACCATATTCGGTTCTGTGGCCACCCTCTCAACCTCTCTCTCGTGGACTGGGCACCCAAACCAGTCCGCCGGTTGTTTGTTCTCCACAATTTTCTGCTTTTGCAGTTTATAACACTTACACCTATCTTCTGCGGCCTGACACGCCTTACGGTCGTGTCCTTCTGTACTGCACCTTGAACAGACAATCTCGGCTCTACATGACTCCGCCTTGTGTCCATACTTCTGGCACTTGAAACATCGCAACACCGTGATCCAGTCACGCACTCGGCATCTTTGCCAGCCGACATAACCCTTTCTTGGTCCTTCAGGTCCTTCTCACCCTCCCTGAAACTCGGACCAAGATATCTTCCAGGTTCCCCTGGCCTCTCTGACCCCACCTCCTCAGGACCTCAAACTCTCCTTTAAACTCCTCCACATCACTCTCTGGGAACACACGCTCCCTTACCTCCTCTCTTATTTCATCATCACTCTTTCCCTTTTCCACATCGAAAATTTTCATGGTGGGTCTCCACCCCCCACATCCTTCACTCTCATTCCCTCACCACTCTCCCGCACTCTCTTCTTCACCACATCCACATCTCTCTCAGACGCCAACTCGACCACACCCCACTTCTCACATTCACCACGCTCATCACCTCCCAGTTTCTCTTGGCTTGGATCAACACAAGACTTCAGCTTTGCCCTCACCTCTTGCTGAGTCTTGCCATCCATCTCAACAATCACTCTCTTCCTTTCGGCCTGGGGGCCCTTCTCACCCCGTCCACCTTTGCGCTCTTGTCCACTTCTACATTCGCCATCACTCTCCTGGGCCGCCACATTTTCGTACGTACCCATTCCTTGCTCGACCACTCTGGTCATCGTCCTCTTTCAATTTTCCACTTACTAGTCTTCCATCACCTTCACACTCTTATCCTGGAAAGCCTTCATCCTTCCCACCACCTCTTTCACCACAACACCACGCTCTTCAACCTGCCATCCATCTTAACACATGCCATGGCCAGTCTCTTAACCATGTATGCCATCTCCTCCACAGCACTCTCTATCGCTTTTTTGTCATAAGCTCTCTTTTTCGTACACTTTCCAAACTCAACCTCAATAACCTTTTGCAACTTCTCAGTCAGGAACAAAGCTCCCTCTGCCGTTCCGTTCCACTTCCCATCACTCTCCGTCTCCACCTCCTTACTGCACTCTCCCTTTTTTCTGCGCGGAGACACCTCCCTTGAGGGAGGTGTCTCGTTCTCAGACCCAGACATCTATTCAACGTCACTCACTCTCTCAATTCAATTACCTTCACTCTCTATAAATAAAACACAGTCCGGAAGACTTAACACACTCTATACAATGTTCAATTTATTCCGCACTTAGTGCAGACCGCCAAAAAGCCAGTCAGGGACTTGCCCAATTACCAATACCAATACAAGAAGTGAATTCGAGAATAAAATTCTGCTTTCATTGCTAATTTTACTCACTTTCACCTCCTCCCCGCCACAAGGAGTGAGATTCCCCAGCCTCTTAACTCAACATAAAATCTCTCTGCAGCTCCTCCACTGCCATATAAATAACATAACTATTATCTGGCTTGGGGTTGGGGTCAGCTGTTTGCCCCGCGTCATCCGCCCTATGACGCATCGCCACAAAGGCGTTTTCACAAACGTGTCGAGTGTTAGCATCCTCCCAACCCCAGGTGCGTGGTGGAGCGACAAGTCCGACACCCAGTTCCCTGAGGAAGTCCCTCACGTCCACGTGACGATCGGGCAAGAGGAAGTTCCCAGCGCCACCACGGGGAGGTCCTCGAACTCCGTACAACTGAGTTGTTTCCGAACGGGGCCGGCCAAGACCGGACACCCGCTGGGTAGCCAGACCCGCAAGAACTGCGGTCTCCGAAGAGTGTCTGACTAACCCGCGCCAATAAGGTTAGGACAGTGGAATCTCGTTAAACGATGAATTAATTCATTAACTTGTGTAATGATTGCCGTATTAAAATCATTGCAAGACTTTATCTGGTACGCCGTAGCTCATGTTGTGAAAAAAACTAAATCTAAAAGGACAGGTAATGGGGCCGAAGCCCAAGAAAACCCGGTAGCCCACCGGTATTATGGTGACGACCCCCTTTCCTCCACCCCTGGCTGCAGACTCGCCATTTAGGGTCGTCCATTCAGCCACATATTATCTCTGCCCATAATATGGTATGAGATAATATGGTGCCCATATTATCTCTGCCATGTTCCGAAATACATCCACTTTCAACCTCTTCTTAGGGTGATAGTTTGGGCACCAGAGCTTAACCTGTCGTCTCCCCCCATTTCGGGATCATTGGAATTTCATCTCCGGCCACAGGCCTCTTACTCCTCTTTTGTTATACTTCTCCCTTTTTTGCCCAAAGGCCATTTCACACTATTTTTTTCTTTCTCTTGATATAGCATTTAGATTCCACTTTTTTAATCTTGGTCCAAAATCAGTCATTCATTCTTTCATTTCGCCCGAAGGCCCCATCACTCTCAGTCAAGGATACTCTTCTCTGCCAAAGGCTCCACATTCTCCGCCCGAAGGCTACCGCAACTCTCCGCCATTTGTCCTTTCCCCGCCCGATGGCCTCTCTCACTCTCCAGCCAGTAGGCTCAACTCCACCGCCCGAAAGGCTCCTCGCACTATGGCTTCCACTCTCATCCGCCTCATGCCATTTTTCTCACACTCAATTCTTACTTCCACCGCCCGTAGGCTCCTTGCTCGAAGGCCACCTTAACTGTAATTATTGGTAAAAAGAAAATAATTTATTCCCATGATCTTCCCCTTACCTACATCATTAATTAAAATGTACCACAATTTCAACACCCCAGGAATTCTAAAAACTCCACCACAAAAACCCCACCAACCAACATATAAAAATCTTATTTCCTAATTTAACACAAGTAACCTATTTAAGGAAAACCTCAACTGCAATCACCTCAAACGCTCGAAGGCATCAGACACAATTCTGTCTCTTCTCAGGAAAAATTCCCTCACATGCTGCCCGTAGGGAACCAGCCCCAACGCAGAAGGGACATTGTGGTCAAAATGGCGCACACGCTCAAGAACAGTTTGGATCGACGCCGCACCAGACAAACTGAAAAGCAAAAAAACAAAGATATAAAAACCACAAAATAAAGGAAACATAATACATATGAAAAATAATAACAAATAGAAGTACATAAACAACATAAGGGCAAATAAAAAATTTCAAAATTAATGTCCAAATCAATAGGCTATCTCATCACTCCAAATTCGGTAACCAACAATTGCAAAGTTAAAGAAACTAGCCATCCCCCCCCCACCCAAAATTTTAACCTTATGCAATTACACCAAAGGGAATATTAAAAACACCTGGCTTTACCCAAAACAACTTTAACTACATTAAACCCCCCCCCCCCCAAAAAAAAAAAAAATAATAATAAAAATCGCAAACAAAAGGAGAAAAAAAAACTTTGCCACATTCTGAGACTATATACCACACAAATGACAAGTGCAGCACAAATATCTTGAAATATTAATCCAAAAATTTCATCGTTCACTACCAAGAAATAAAAAAACAAAAATATAGTGTTCCAATCAATATCCCAAACTGCAAAAGAAACAAATTTAAAAAAACGCAATTTTTAAATAACGCATATATAAAAATAAACAATTACAAATCAATTAACACAAACAAAAAATGTATTTTTAGTTAAAAATAAATATATGGGATTTCCTCCCCCCTTATCAGTCCCACTCCTCATCCTTCCTTCTCACATACATCTCACAACTACTAACAATAAATTAGAGATAAGAAATTTGCATGAACTAACCTGTCCACCGCAGTCACGAGGCGAACTTCTGCTGCAAAGGCCTCTACTGCGTTCTCCAATGCAGACGCCGTCGATGGAATGGCCAACTCGCCCGAAACAGCGCTGACGCCCATCCGCCGAACTTCTTGGCCCATCCTCTGCAGGAAGGAAGATGGGGCTTCACGAAGGTCCTGCACCGTAAATTCGGACATGCCACCGAAGCGTGATTGGGCTGCCATGAAAGAAGTTCTCGATGTTGCACAATTAAAGAAGGCAGACGACAACGTGTCCACAACGGCTCTTTTCGCCCTGTCAATGTCCCTCTTGCTCTGCTGCTGTTCAAACTTGACTCTTGCTTTCAAAGTGAGGTTATCTTGCGCTAAATCATCGCACGACTTCTTCATTTGTGCAAAATCCTTCTTCAGTTCTTCCAATTGCCTATGTAGCGACGCATTTTCATTCACCAACGCATCTCGTTCTTCTTCGGGCGTAGTCTCGTTTTCCCGTGCTGGCACCACGGCTGACACGCTCTCGGGTACATGAGGCAGATCCCTGTCCTGCACCACAGAGAAATAAGACGTTGTTGAACGATACTCCCCTTCCCGGCGAACAAGAACTTCATAGCCTCTGACATGCCTTCTAGGTTGATATTGTACATTCCTAAGGACTCTTCTTGCAGGGTTGGGTGGAACTTCAAAGCGCATCATATTCCCCGGACCAGTGCAAGGGAAGGGCACTGGCAACCTAGATACACGTTCAAGTAGCTCTGGTGACAGTTGAATTGTTTCTTCTTCATCTTCATCGGATCCATAAGTGGGGTTGACCAGAGGCACACAAGCTTTTACAGTACACGTTCCTGAGGTTGAAGGTTGAGAATCTGACGAACTACATGAATGATCAACAGTACTGCCAACAACTGAATCTTGCAACTTTCCCTCGGGGCACTTGACGCCTTTCTTCTTCCATTAGCAGAGATGTCAACTCCCATCTGGGATGATTCCTCATTGGCTTCCACGCCCTCGACGATATCAGCTTCTCCATCTTCTTCTGCATCCTCACCAGCTTCCTCACGCTCTTCATCCTCAATATTCCATTGAACATGATCGTGATGCAATTCACAGGGCATTTCTGTAGGAGGTAGCGCATACCGCTCAGGGAAGTTAACAAAGAACGATCATACCCACCTCTGGGTTGCCTCTTCAAAAAACTCCCAGTGTACTGTGTGGTTGTACCTATGCCCCACACCATGGATGAAAAGGGCATCGTCAGGATCAGCGATGTTTCGCCCAAAAACGGCCAGAACGACTCTTCTTTCCGACTTGTAATGGCTATGACGCCCGGGGCACAAATCTCACCTCCCCCCCTCCTCGGCGAATATTGTCATTCCACGGCGCCCAACACCTCTCGTCTACTGTTTCACCAACATGGTCCAAGTGGCTGAAAAGCAAGTTCTCGCTAAAACCGACGCCCAAATTCCAAATGTAACGCACGACGAAGTGAAGCACACCAATGTCATAGAGGTTAATACTGAAGGGGTAGCCGTACACGTCCCTCAAAGACTCGGGGTGAAGGTCATTATACATCTCCATAACAGTCACATTGTATATATCAACCCCCGAGAACATGGACCTCATAAGGCGGTCACGCCCCAACTTCGACACATGAGTTTGATAACATCAATTGTCTCTATGTGCTCCACGCCCATTCTCAAAACATCTCTCACACACCGGCCCAGAGACTCCCCTACATGCATAGGCCAAGGCACGCCCCAGTATCGAGATGGTGTCCTGGCGTTGTATCGGTCCGCCCAACGACAATTTGGCACCGATTGGCGAGGCGAAAAGCTTGCAATACAGGGTGGGTACAAAAGTACGCCATCAGCAGTTCCGCTCTGGCAGCTGGAAAAAAAACACATCTTAATGTCCAGTCCATAAAATTTCATTAATGGGCAACAAAAGTATAATGACAATTGAAATATAAAAAAAAAATTGTTAAATCCTGCTTTCAATATCTGACACATATATATTATGAACCACGGAAATCTCTTCCAACCCTAATATTGCCATGCTCATCAACCACCATATTATGGCCGACACCGCCAACTGGTCCCCCAAAGTTCAAACACGATACAATGGGACACCGCCAAAAGAAAAGTTACCCTGGAAAAACCCACCCAAAACCGGTGCAATGGCTGGTACTCCCACTACCCCGTGATCCATCCCCACCATTCCATATGCCCAAGGTTTCCACACATCCCCGGAATTCCCAATGACACTGTCCTGTTAACAGGCATCACAGAACTCAAGGGCCCAGAACCGCCAGGAAACAAATGGGGTAACAAATTTAAGTCCGGAAAAACTGGCATGGTTGAAAACATTTCATCAAACGCACGTGAAAAAGTCAAGTTCCAATTCCACCACGTTGAACTCTAGACGGACCCGGACACTGCCTGAAGCATTGCACATGCCCTCCACTCGCATTGTATGAGGCTGCATCGATCTCTCCTCAAGTCCAAATGTAGAAGGAGGAAATGGTGATGGTTCGGGATCCCCAAACACTGCAACATGACCGCCTTTTGGTTTAACAACACCATCGTCAGGCTCGTCCGAAGCAGAAGAGGATGATGCAGCAACTCTATGAGTGGCAGGCGACTGATTAATTCCATTATTACCGCCCCCTCCTACATTTCGCAATAGCAACACCCCTGCCACGACTCTGCCCACCACACTCCCCCTGTTCCCTCTTTTTCCACAAGAAGAGAGGAGCCCCTAAATCCTTCACCCTCTGAATTGTCCCCACCAATGCTCCTGTGTGAAGGAAACTTGGAACTACCAGAGGAAGAACTTCGCTCATGAAAAAGGGCTTTTGCAAGGGCTGCCAACCTACAATCATTGGGACCCAAAGCAGACTCTCCCCCACTCACTACTGCATTTGACGCAGTTGTCCCAACTCCACGTGACGCTGAACTTGCACCACCAGAAGGACCACGGTTGGCGTCAACTTGGAAACTGCCATTTCCTGAATCATCATGCTTCCTCCATCCCGTTGACCAACCACTTGAACAATTTCCCTCTGGCCAAAGAGATCAGCTTCTCGAAGCCTAAGGTTGTATCTCAAATACTCATTGTATTGATAATCGAATATCTTAAAGGGCTTCACAACATTTTTCCTCACAGGAAATTCCCTGGGGTCATCGGGATGCTCAATGCGATAACGCTCTATTAAATCCACAACATGCTCTTCAGCTTTAATGGCTCGCACCCGACTCCTGAAAGTGATGTCAAACTCTTCGATATCATGATTTGATACAACAATAATGGGCATCTTCCAATGAAATGACAAAGCATGTGCTTTACACTTCTGATCCACATTCACCAACGATCCACAGAGCAACATGTTCAACAAATAGTGATTTGCCTCATGAAAAGCAGGTGTGAACTCATCAAACACAACTAAACGGTGCACCTCTGGATTCAACCCAGTGAGATAGAAATTCGTACTATTTGTCGGGAGGAATAGCCGATGCCGCTCATCATCATAGGATAAAATTCCTGTAGCCACAGAAGATTTACCAGTTCCCGCAGGACCATACAAAAACAACTGTTTCTTCCCTCCTTACATCACCTGAAGGATCGTTCAGAAAGGCTTGTAGGTGATCAACCAAATCTTGCACCCAACCTAAGGGAACCAAATGATCAAAATGGTAACCTGAAATTCTGGAAGGGATTTCTCTTTCAATTCATTATATATGTCACAGACGTATCGCACGGCATTTCTATTATTAAAGCCTAGACATCCAAGCAAGCTCTCTTGGCTCATTCTACTAACCACCAACATCGACTTCGTATAGTGGAAAGTTCCGAAGAGTTGCAATTGAACAAACAACAATAATCTTCTTTCGAACAATACCGCTTAATAGCCTTGATCTTCTTCACACCACCTACATCCAGAGAAGAAACTCGCAAGGTACCCTGCAACCCATCCACCACATGATCCCTAATCTCTACAAATCTTCTGTTATACTTCGTCTTCAGGTAGGTCTGCAAATGCATCAAACTCTTGGATTCAGGATTATAATTTTGTTCAAGGCCAATTACATACTCTTTCAACTCAAATTCAGACCCTCTTTCAAAAATGGCTAAATAAATACTCCTGACATCTGGAGGTACCTGAAATTCTTTACAAAAAGAAACCCTCACAGAGAAATTACTAGTGCCTTGACCCCTTTTAGGAACTGAGCACTCACTTCTCTCACCACCATCGTATTTGTTTCAACATGATCCAAACCATTTTCCTCCACCCCCCCCCTCTACCACTTGGCTGCGTCGCCCTACCAACAGGAGATTTCCCTTTCCTTGTTTTCCTTTGAACTCTACCTCTACCTCCCGTACCACTACTCCTAGCTACCGAGGTGGAAGAGCTGGAAGTACTACCACTGAGAGGCCTTTTACCACTTCTTCCCCCCCCCCCCCACTAGCACTACTAACACCAACAATGTTCTAGTTCAGGGAAGTCTCTAACTCGAATGTCCCGTCCGAGCAAGGAAATGCGCGGACGGTCCACCAAACCCGCCACGCGAATCTAGGGAGGCGGACCACAACATTCTCAGCACCCTTTCCGGGCAGTTCAACTTCACTCCACTTCTCGTAATCAAAGAGCAAAACTCTTTCTCCAACATCTCCCCAGACTCTCTTACAACTTGAAACAAACCCTTGGCGATGTCGGGGGTGCTGACCCCCTCGGGCACCCCGTACAAGACGACGGACCCGTAGGGGGCAACACCCACCTCGCCCGTTTGTGTGGCCGCCTCCCTAGTCGCCCCACTCACCTCCACTCTCTCCTCCACACTCGTTGAGGGGAGGGGGGCCACCTCCCGGAGAGCACGAGCGGCCCGCCTGGCCCGCTTGCGGATCATGCGCACCGCCTCGCCCCCCCCCCCCCCCCCCCCCCCCCCCGGAAGGCTGCACCGACCGTGTCAGGTCCCTGATCTCCCCGGATCAGGTCCGACACGGCCAGCAGCCCGCCCCTCTCCACCTCCTCTCCCTCCACCCCGTCACGCACAACTTCTCCGCCCTCGGCTTCCACATCTCGCACGGTCTCCGTCACTTCCTCCACTCCCAGCCCCAACTCATCACCAGACAGGTCCATTTGTAGCACTTCACCACCGCCCGCTTTCTCCGCCGCCGCCACCTTCGTCGGCCCAACTCACTCTTTTCCTCAACTTCTCCATTCGGGTAGCCAGACTCTCCTCGTCATCGCTCTCAGACGACACAACTTCTCGTCTCTTCTCCTCCGCCATCTGCAACACCACACTCACATTACTCATCTTATCGACCACCCACACGTACTCTCACTCTCACTCTCACCGTCCACCACTCTCACCTTCTCAATCTCTCGAATCACAGACTTCTCGCTCTTTCCACTCTCTACTTCTTCTTCCGCAACTCTCTTTCTCTTCACTCTCTTTGCTTTTCATTAGACTTATCGCTCTCAACTTCCACTACTTCTCAGCCTCTAGACCTAAAACAAAACAATACTTCAATTATCGTGTCTCAGGCCCACTCTCCACCTTCTCCACTCCCACCCATCACAAACGTGTCGAGCGTTAGCATCCTCCAACCCCAGGTGCGTGATGCGGACAAGTCCGACACCAGTTTCCTGGGAAGTCCCTCACGTCCACGTGACGATCAGGCAAGAGGAAGTTCCCAGCGCCACCACGGGGAGGTCCTCGACTCCGTACAACTGAGTTGTTTTCCGAACGGGGTCGGTTGTGGCCCTCTTGCTTGATTCGTCTAGCACCACCGCGTAGGGGTACGTCCCCCCAATCCCTAGAGAGAGGGGGGCCGGAGCCAAGGCTTACAGAGAGCCGCCGAACACCCGTTGGGTAGCCAGACCCGCAAGAACTACAGTCTCCGAAGAGTGTCATAGCTACCCCCGCCAATAAGGTTAGGACAGGTAATGGGGCCGAAGCCCAAGAACACCCGGGAGCCCCCCCGTACACGGTTGGGACCCCCTTTCCACCACCCCCCGACTGGAGGCTCGCCACTTGGGTCGCCCATTCAGCCGGGTCGTTCGTGACAGCTCTTAGGATTTACACACTCCAATCCTTTCTTAATCCGCCTTCAGGCCCGGATTTTGTGCTTGTCACACTTGTACCTGTCCCCCTCACCCGAAGGATCATTGGGATACTCCTTCCACACTCTCATGATTCTTCCTCTCAGTAACCATCCATCACTCACAAATATCTCTCCTCCTCACTCGCCACTCTCGAAAATTCTCTCTCATTATTCCTCCGCCTATAAACGGGCCAGCCTCTCAACACTCTCCTTCTCCCGACACACTCTCACCGCCACTCTCTGGAACATTTCCCACACCTCAATGTTCCTCCTCATATCCTCCTTCCTCATTCTCAATCCTCTCTTTCCACCAACTCTCTCAACCCCGCCCTCAAGGGTTCGAAACGTTCACACTCAAATACCACGTGCTCCATCGTCTCCATCTCACCACACTCACACTCAGCCGACTCCACCAAGTCAAAACTCTCGCAACTTCGCTTTGAAGTTGCCATGGCCGGTCAAAACTTGCACCAAGTAATGGCCCAACACCACTTTCTCGGCCATCCTCTCTCTCACATTGGGCCAGAACGCATACGTCGTTCTGCCCTTCCCCGAGGTATCCCACCTCTCTTGCCATAAATCCAGCACCCTCTCTCTTTCTTGTGTCTTCACATCACCTTCATCCTCTCCTTCCAAAACTCTCCTTCTCACCCTCAGGCGCTCCTCCACAAGCAAGTCAATGGGAGGAACGCCAGCCACCACTCTCACAGCATCATGGGACACAGTCCTGTATGCCTTTGTCACTCCCAGGAGTAGCCTCCTCTGTAGAGCCATCCACTTCCTCCTCAGCACGCTCTTTCTCAAAATCTAACTCCCCCAAATCTCCTGGCCATACATCATCATCGGACCCCCATTCCCTTATAGAGTTTCATCAAGGTCTCACACCCATATCCCTTGTTGGCCCAACCTCTCCGACCTCTCTCTCTCAACCTCTTCCGAGCCATCCACTCTCTCATCCCACCACCCAACTCTGCTCGATTCTTTGCACAAGTCCCTCCACCTCTTCCTGTATCACTCTCCAATTCGCTCTACTCCACACTCTCAACTCAACCCAGTCCTCGACTGCGTCTCTGCCCACTGGGCCCACTCTCATCCCTAGCACTCTGTGATTTATAAAAATCTCCTCCCTTACCAACCACTCTCCCACCAACTCCTCCATACTCTCAGTTGCCAGAGTCACATCTATGTTGGCCACTCTCCCTCTCGTATCCTCATAGGTCCAGGGTTGACCTGCCCTATTCAACACTCTCAGACCATATGCCAACACCAGGTCTTTCCACCTCTTCTCCTCTTCATTAGTCTCTCCCGAATGCCACATTTCCGACCTGGCATTCAGGTCTCCACCAATCAACACTCTCTGTCCTCTATACTTCCTCAACACTCTCTCAGCCAGGATTAACTTCCCTCCTATCGGCTGTGATGGTCTACAATATAGACTCACCATAATCATTTCCACCCCCCCCCCCCACTCTCAGGGCAACCACCGTACACTCTCCCGTGCTACTCTCACCATCCAGCATCACTCTCAAATGCTCATTCAGGACTATCACCATAGTCCACACACCCTCATTTCCGGCTTTATACAAAACCCTCCCTCTCACTCCCATCACTCTCCCTCCATAGGTGTACGGCTCTTGCATCAGAAGTATATCGACACACTCTCTCAAGGCTTCTCTCACAACACTCTCGAGGGCCACCTTCCCTCTGCCAACATTCACCTGCCAAACTTTAACCATATTCGGTTCTGTTGGCCACCCTCTCAACCTCTCCTCTCGTGGACTGGGCACCCAAACCAGTCCGCCGGATGTTTGTTCTCCACAATTTCTGCCTTTTGCAGTTTATACACTTTACACTATCTTCTGCGGCCTGACACGCCTTACGGTCGTGTCCTTCTGTACTGCACCTTGAACAGACAATCTCGGCTCTACATGACTCCGCCTTGTGTCCATACTTCTGGCACTTGAAACATCGCAACACCGTGATCCAGTCACGCACTCGGCATCTTTGCCAGCCGACATAAACCCTTTCTTGGTCCTTCTCACCCTCCCTGAAACTCGGACCAAGATATCTTCCAGGTTCCCCTGGCCTCTCTGACCCCACCTCCTCAGGACCTCAAACTCTCCTTTAAACTCCTCCACATCACTCTCTGGGAACACACGCTCCCTTACCTCCTCTCTTATTTCATCATCACTCTTTCCCTTTTCCACATCGAAAATTTTCATGGTGGGTCTCCACCCCCCACACATCCTTCACTCTCATTCCCTCACCACTCTCCCGCACTCTCTTCTTCACCACATCCACATCTCTCTCAGACGCCAACTCGACCAACACCCCACTTCTCACATTCACCACGCTCATCACTCCCAGTTTCTCTTGGCTTGGATCAACACAAGACTTCAGCTTTGCCCTCACCTCTTGCTGAGTCTTGCCATCCATCTCAACAATCACTCTCTCCCTTTCGGCCTGGGGGCCCTTCTCACCCCGTCCACCTTTGCGCTCTTGTCCACTTCTACATTCGCCATCACTCTCTGGCCGCCACATTTTCGTACGTACCCATTCCTTGCTCGACCACTCTGGTCATCGTCTCTTTCAATTTTCCACTTACTAAGTCTTCCATCACCTTCACACTCTTATCCTGGAAAGCCTTCATCCTTCCACCACCTCTTTCACCACAACACCACGCTCTTCCAACCTGCCATCCATCTTAACACATGCCATGGCCAGTCTCTTAACCATGTATGCCATCTCCTCCACAGCACTCTCTATCGCTTTTTTGTCATAAGCTCTCTTTTTCGTACACTTTCCAAACTCAACCTCAATAACCTTTTGCAACTTCTCAGTCAGGAACAAAGCTCCCTCTGCCGTTCCGTTCCACTTCCCATCACTCTCCGTCTCCACCTCCTTACTGCACTCTCCCTTTTTTCTGCGCGGAGACACCTCCCTTGAGGGAGGTGTCTCGTTCTCAGACCCAGACATCTATTCAACGTCACTCACTCTCTTCAATTCAATTACCTTCACTCTCTATAAATAAAACACAGCCCGAAGACTTAACACACTCTATACAATGTTCAATTATTCCGCACTTAGTGCAGACCGCCAAAAAGCCAGTCAGGGACTTGCCCAATTTACCAATACCAATACAAGAAGTGAATTCGAGAATAAAATTCTGCTTTCATTGCTAATTTACTCACTTTCACCTCCTCCCCGCCACAAGGAGTGAGATTCCCCAGCCTCTAACTCAACATAAAATCTCTCTGCAGCTCCTCCACTGCCATATAAATAACATAACTATTATCTGGCTTGGGGTTGGGGTCAGCTGTTTGCCCGCGTCATCCGCCTATGACGCATCGCCACAAAGGCGTTTTCACAAACGTGTCGAGTGTTAGCATCCTCCCAACCCCAGGTGCGTGGTGGAGCGGACAAGTCCGACACCAGTTCCCTGAGGAAGTCCTCACGTCCACGTGACGATCGGGCAAGAGGAAGTTCCCAGCGCCACCACGGGGAGGTCCTCGAACTCCGTACAACTGAGTTGTTTCCGAACGGGGCCGGCCAAGACCGGACACCCGCTGGGTAGCCAGACCCGCAAGAACTGCGGTCTCCGAAGAGCGTCTGACTAACCCGCGCCAATAAGGTTAGGACAGTGGAATCTTCGTTAAACGATGAATTAATTCATTAACTTGTGTAATGATTGCCGTATTAAATCATTGCAAGACTTTATCTGGTACGCCGTAGCTCATGTTGTGAAAAAAACTAAATCTAAAAGGACAGGTAATGGGGCCGAAGCCCAAGAAAACCCGGTAGCCCACCGGTATTATGGTGACGACCCCCTTTCCTCCACCCCTGGCTGCAGACTCGCCATTTAGGGTCGTCCATTCAGCCACATATTATCTCTGCCCATAATATGGTATGAGATAATATGGTGCCCATATTATCTCTGCATGTTCCGAAATACATCACTTTCAACCTCTTCTTAGGGTGATAGTTTGGGCACCAGAGCTTAACCTGTCGTCTCCCCCCATTTCGGGATCATTGGAATTTCATCTCCGGCCACAGGCCTCTTACTCCTTTTTTGCCCAAAGGCCATTTCACACTATTTTTTCTTTCTCTTGATATAGCATTTAGATTCCACTTTTTTAATCTTGGTCCAAAATCAGTCATTCATTCTTTCATTTCGCCCGAAGGCCCCATCACTCTCAGTCAAGGATACTCTTCTCTGCCAAAGGCTCCACATTCTCCGCCCGAAGGCTACCGCACTCTCCGCCATTTGTCCTTTCCCCGCCCGATGGCCTCTCTCACTCTCCAGCCAGTAGGCTCAACTCCACCGCCCGAAAGGCTCCTCGCACTATGGCTTCCACTCTCATCCGCCTCATGCCATTTTTCTCACACTCAATTCTTACTTCCACCGCCCGTAGGGCTCCTTGCTCGAAGGCCACCTTAACTGTAATTATTGGTAAAAGAAAATAATTTATTCCCATGATCTTCCCCTTACCTACATCATTAATTAAAATGTACCAAAATTTCAACACCCCAGGAATTCTAAAAACTCCACCACAAAAACCCACCAACCAACATATAAAAATCTTATTTCCTAATTTAACACAAGTAACCTATTTAGGGAAAACTCAACTGCAATCACCTCAAACGCTCGAAGGCATCAGACACAATTCTGTCTCTTCTCAGGAAAAATTCCCTCACATGCTGCCCGTAGGGAACCAGCCCAACGCAGAAGGGACATTGTGGTCAAAATGGCGCACACGCTCAAGAACAGTTGGATCGACGCCGCACCAGACAAACTGAAAAGCAAAAAACAAAGATATAAAAACCACAAAATAAAGGAAACATTAATACATATGAAAAATAATAACAATAGAAGTACATAAACAACATAAGGGCAAATAAAAAATTTCAAAATTAATGTCCAAATCAATAGGCTATTTCATCACTCCAAATTCGGTAACCAACAATTGCAAAGTTAAAGAAACTAGCCACCCCCCCCCCCCCCCCCACCCAAAATTCTAACCTTATGCAATTACACCAAAGGGAATATTAAAAACACCTGGCTTTACCCAAAACAACTTCAACTACATTAAACCCCCCCCCCCCAAAAAAAAAAAAAAATAATAATAAAAAATCGCAAACCAAAAGGAGAAAAAAAAACTTTGCCACATTCTGAGACTATATACCACACAAATGACAAGTGCAGCACAAATATCTTGAAATATTAATCCAAAAATTTCATCGCTCACTACCAAGAAATAAAAAAACAAAAATATAGTGTTCCAATCAATATCCCAAACTGCAAAAGAAACAAATTTTAAAAAACGCAATTTTTAAATAACGCATATATAAAAATAAACAATTACAAATCAATTAACACAAACAAAAAATGTATTTTTAGTTAAAAATAAATATATGGGATTTCCTCCCCCCTTATCAGTCCCACTCCTCATCCTTCCTTCTCACATACATCTCACAACTACTAACAATAAAATTAGAGATAAGAAATTTGCATGAACTAACCTGTCCACCGCAGTCACGAGGCGAACTTCTGCTGCAAAGGCCTCTACTGCGTTCTCCAATGCAGACGCCGTCGATGGAATGGCCAACTCGCCCGAAACAGCGCTGACGCCCATCCGCCGAACTTCTTGGCCCATCCTCTGCAGGAAGGAAGATGGGGCTTCACGAAGGTCCTGCACCGTAAATTCGGACATGCCACCGAAGCGTGATTGGGCTGCCATGAAAGAAGTTCTCGATGTTGCACAATTAAAGAAGGCAGACGACAACGTGTCCACAACGGCTCTTTTCGCCCTGTCAATGTCCCTCTTGCTCTGCTGCTGTTCAAACTTGACTCTTGCTTTGAAAGTGAGGTTATCTTGCGCTAAATCATCGCACGACTTCTTCATTTGTGCAAAATCCTTCTTCAGTTCTTCCAATTGCCTATGTAGCGACGCATTTTCATACACCAACGCATCTCGTTCTTCTTCGGGCGTAGTCTCGTTTTCCCGTGCTGGCACCACGGCTGACACGCCCTCGGGTACATGAGGCAGATCCCTGTCCTGCACCACAGAGAAATAAGACGTTGTTGAACGATACTCCCCTTCCCGGCGAACAAGAACTTCATAGCCTCTGACATCCCTTCTAGGTTGATATTGTACATTCCTAAGGACTCTTCTTGCAGGGTTGGGTGGAACTTCAAAGCGCATCATATTCCCCGGACCAGTGCAAGGGAAGGGCACTGGCAACCTAGATACACGTTCAAGTAGCTCTGGTGACAGTTGAATTGTTTCTTCTTCATCTTCATCGGATCCATAAGTGGGGTTGACCAGAGGCACACAGGCTTTTACAGTACACGTTCCTGAGGTTGAAGGTTGAGAATCTGACGAACTACATGAATGATCAACAGTACTGCCAACAACTGAATCTTGGCAACTTTCCCTCGGGGCACTTGACGCCTTTCTTCTTCCATTAGCAGAGATGTCAACTTCCATCTGGGATGATTCCTCATTGGCTTCCACGCCCTCGACGATATCAGCTTCTCCATCTTCTTCTGCATCCTCACCAGCTTCCTCACGCTCTTCATCCTAGATATTCCATTGAACATGATCGTGATGCAATTCACAGGGCATTTCTGTAGGAGGTAGCGCATACCGCTCAGGGAAGTTAACAAAGAACGATCGTACCCACCTCTGGGTTGCCTCTTCAAAAAACTCCCAGTGTACTGTGTGGTTGTACCTATGCCCCACACCATGGATGAAAAGGGCATCGTCAGGATCAGCGATGTTTCGCCCAAAAACGGCCAGAACGACTCTTCTTCCGACTTGTAATGGCTATGACGCCCGGGGCACAAATCTCACCTCCCCCCCTCCTCGGCGAATATTGTCATTCCACGGCGCCCAACACCTCTCGTCTACTGTTTCACCAACATGGTTCAAGTGGCTGAAAAGCAAGTTCTCGCTAAAACCGACGCCCAAATTCCAAATGTAACGCACGACGAAGTGAAGCACACCAATGTCATAGAGGTTAATACTGAAGGGGTAGCCGTACACGTCCCTCAAAGACTCGGGGTGAAGGTCATTATACATCTCCATAACAGTCACATTGTATATATCAACCCCCGAGAACATGGACCTCATAAGGCGGTCACGCCCCAACTTCGACACATGAGTTTGATAACAGCAATTGTCTCTATGCGCTCCACGCCCATTCTCAAAACATCTCTCACACACCGGCCCAGAGACTCCCCTACATGCATAGGACAAGGCACGCCCCAGTATTCGAGATGGTGTCCTGGCGTTGTATCGGTCCCGCCCAACGACAATTTGGCACCGATTGGCGAGGCGAAAAGCTTGCAATACAGGGTGGGTACAAAAGTACGCCATCAGCAGTTCCGCTCTGGCAGCTGGAAAAAAAAACACATCTTAATGTCCAGTCCATAAAAATTTCATTAATGGGCAACAAAAGTATAATGACAATTGAAATATAAAAAAAATTGTTAAATCCTGCTTTCAATATCTGACACATATATATTATGAACCACGGAAATCTCTTCCAACCCTAATATTGCCATGCTCATCAACCACCATATTATGGCCGACACCGCCAACTGGTCCCCCAAAGTTCAAACCACGATACAATGGGACACCGCCAAAAGAAAAGTTACCCTGGAAAAACCCACCCAAAACCGGTGCAATGGCTGGTACTCCCACTACCCCGTGATCCATCCCCACCATTCCCATATGCCCAAGGTTTCCACACATCCCCGGAATTCCCAATGACACTGTCCTGTTAACAGGCATCACAGCACTCAAGGGCCCAGAACCGCCAGGAAACAAATGGGGTAACAAACTTAAGTCCGGAAAAACTGGCATGGTTGAAAACATTTCATCAAACGCACGTGAAAAAGTCAAGTTCCAATTCCACCACGTTGAACTCTAGACGGACCCGGGACACTGCCTGAAGCATTGCACATGCCCTCCACTCGCATTGTATGAGGCTGCATCGATCTCTCCTCAAGTCCAAATGTAGAAGGAGGAAATGGTGATGGTTCGGGATCCCCAAACACTGCAACATGACCGCCTTTTGGTTTAACAACACCATCGTCAGGCTCGTCCGAAGCAGAAGAGGATGATGTAGCAACTCTATGAGTGGCAGGCGACTGATTAATTCCATTATTACCGCCCCTCCTACATTTCGCAATAGCAACACCCCTGCCACGACCTCTGCCCACCACACTCCCCCTGTTCCCTCTTTTTCCACAAGAAGAGGAGCCCCTAAATCCTTCACCCTCTGAATTGTCCCCACCAATGCTCCTGTGTGAAGGAAACTTGGAACTACCAGAGGAAGAACTTCGCTCATGAAAAAGGGCTTTTGCAAGGGCTGCCAACCTACAATCATTGGGACCCAAAGCAGACTCTCCCCCACTCACTACTGCATTTGACGCAGTTGTCCCAACTCCAAGTGACGCTGAACTTGCACCACCAGAAGGACCACGGTTGTCGTCAACTTGGAAACTGCCATTTCCTGAATCATCATGCCTTCCTCCATCCCGTTGACCAACCACTTGAACAATTTCCCTCTGGCCAAAGAGATCAGCTTCTCGAAGCCTAAGGTTGTATCTCAAATACTCATTGTATTGATAATCGAATATCTTAAAGGGCTTCACAACATTTTTCCTCACAGGAAATTCCCTGGGGTCATCGGGATGCTCAATGCGATAACGCTCTATTAAATCCACAACATGCTCTTCAGCTTTAATGGCTCGCACCCGACTCCTGAAAGTGATGTCAAACTCTTCGATATCATGATTTGATACAACAATAATGGGCATCTTCCAATGAAATGACAAAGCATGTGCTTTACACTTCTGATCCACATTCACCAACGATCCACAGAGCAACATGTTCAACAAATAGTGATTTGCCTCATGAAAAGCAGGTGTGAACTCATCAAACACAACTAAACGGTGCACCTCTGGATTCAACCCAGTGAGATAGAAATTCGTACTATTTTTCGGGAGGAATAGCCGATGCCGCTCATCATCATAGGATAAAATTCCTGTAGCCACAGAAGATTTACCAGTTCCCGCAGGACCATACAAAAACAACTGTTTCTTCCTCCTTACATCACCTGAAGGATCGTTCAGAAAGGCTTGTAGGTGATCAACCAAATCTTGCACCCAACCTAAGGGAACCAAATGATCAAAATGGTAACCTGAAAATTCTGGAAGGGATTTCTCTTTCAATTCATTATATATGTCACAGACGTATCGCACGGCATTTCTATTATTAAAGCCTAGACATCCAAGCAAGCTCTCTTGGCTCATTCTACTAACCACCAACATCGACTTCGTATAAGTGGAAAGTTCCGAAGAGTTGCAATTGAACAAACAACAATAATCTTCTTTCGAACAATACCGCTTAATAGCCTTGATCTTCTTCACACCACCTGCATCCAGAGAAGAAACTCGCAAGGTACCCTGCAACCCATCCACCACATGATCCCTAATCTCTACAAATCTTCTGTTATACTTCGTCTTCAGGTAGGTCTGCAAATGCATCAAACTCTTGGATTCAGAATTATAATTTTGTTCAAGGCCAATTACATACTCTTTCAACTCAAATTCAGACCCTCTTTCAAAAATGGCTAAATAAATACTCCTGACATCTGGAGGTACCTGAAATTCTTTACAAAAAGAAACCCTCACAGAGAAATTACTAGTGCCTCGACCCCTTTTAGGAACTGAGCACTCCACTTCTCTCACCACCATCGTATTTGTTTCAACATGATCCAAACCATTTTCCTCCACCCCCCCCCCTCTACCACTTGGCTGCGTCGCCCTACCAACAGGAGATTTCCCTTTCCTTGTTTTCCTTTGAACTCTACCTCTACCTCCCGTACCACTACTCCTAGCTACCGAGGTGGAAGAGCTGGAAGTACTACCACTGTGAGGCCTTTTACCACTTCTTCCCCCCCCCCCCCCCACTAGCACTACTAACACAAACACTGTTCTAGTTCAGGGAAGTCTCTAACTCGAATGTCCCGTCCGAGCAAGGAAATGCGCGGACGGTCCACCAAAACCCGCCACGCGAATCTAGGGAGGCGGACCACAACATTCTCAGCACCCCTTTCCGGGCAGTTACACACTTTCTTGCACGCCTCTCTCCACCACCGTACACACACTCATGTTGTCATCTGATGTCAGATCAACAAGTAGGACCTCGTCTTCCTCAGCACTCTCGTCTACCGGCTCTTTCTTTACTTTTCTGGCATCTGGCCTATTCGACCCCTCTCGGGCCCTGATCATCTCCCTCCGGATTATGTCGAATTTACTTTCGATTCTGATTGCCAGCTCCAATTCCTCGTCAGAATTCATTTCTCTTACTGGGTCATCACTGTCAGATTCGAAGGCACCAAAAGTCTGGCCCACTGCTTTCCAGTGCAACTTCTTGTTGCTCATCTTTCTTAACTTCTCACAACACCACACTCTTCTTCACTCACTTCTTCAATCACACTCTACTCTGTAATCTTCAGAGTTCTCAGTGGTTTGACACTTAATCTCCAAGCACTCTCTTCTCTTTATATCGCAAA